>JAJIZL010020227.1:504374-536987 GCA_023969395.1 Amblyomma maculatum | reverse complement strand
GACACAACACGAGCGCTCGTGTTGTGTCCTTCTACTCTTGGTCCTCGTTTTTCGCGCTACCTTCAAAATGAACCAGATTCAACTCGCCCAACTTTCAACCTTACTACCCCCTGTGAGCTCATCCTCGCGCGGGGTGCTCACTACATCCTGGAGTGTGTTTGGTTCACAGTTGCGAGCGGTGGCTAATTCCGTGCCTCTCGGGGTGCTGACTTTGATGGTTGCGACAGCTGCTGATACTTCTGCCCTACAAACAGCATCTGCAGCGGTCAACGTAGGATCGTGGGTCTCGACGATCGCATCGCTCGCGACCGCTGTCACTGAATAAACTGTGGCGCCCTGTTCTTGGTAAGCGCTTGCGCCCGGTGTCGCTGTTTCACCCGCATTTGCTGCATTTAACGTGTCAGGATCAGTTTGTAAACACGCCGCAGCTTTACATTCTTCGATTACCTCGTCTACAGCGAGTTTTAGTTCGGTCTTCTGCTGTTGCGCGTCTTCCCGCGCACCTGGCTGAACGCTGACGCCTTCGGTAATCTGAGCGCACGTGGGCACTTCTATCGCTACGGCTTCCGCAGTTGTTTTCGCGTTGCTTACTTCCTTAGGCGGCGACGCGCCGTTCATTCCGACTGAATTGCTCTCCTCGGCGAAGGTCGTCTCCGCCGGATCTATGCTCGCGGCAGTGTCTGACGCTGAAGCTGCAGCGTTACCTGACACACCCTCTGAAAGTTTTGTAAGCGCTGTTCGGGGCCGCTCTCTCGATGGGTTCTTTTTAGTTTCTTCTGCTTGAATACCTTTTCCGATTTGGCATCCGAGGGGCATTTGTCTTATTTATAATAACTGGACCTCTGCTACTACCTTTCGAGCTTCAGCTATCGCTTTTTGAGTTTCCATTTCGTACTTTCTCAATTCTGCCTCCATCTTTGCGATTTCCAACTTAGCTGCTATCTCCATTTTTCTGATTGCTAATTCAGTCTCTATTTTCGCCTCTGTCTCTCGATGCTTCACCACGTCCTTACTTTTCGTCTTTGCTACGCAATCCTTGCGTCTCAGTGAGGCCACGGGGACTCTAACGGACACACTGGTCCATCCGGAAAAACACTGACTTTCTGGTGTTCATTTTTCCTAATCCAACTAACTACACGTCGAAATCGCGCACCTCCCGCTCCCAATGCCTGAGCCACGCACACCAACGGACGCAAGAAACCCCGCTCACCTGAGCAACGGTTGCGCCTTCCTCGCCGCGTCGCTCCTCGCTGTGGGGCACTTCCGATCGTCGCTGCCTCTGACCGTCACCGCTGGGGGTCCCTGGGTCTTTGCACGCGTCGATGAAGTTCCTACCCCGAACGACCGGGAGATCTCAGCACCTCAGCAACGGTTGCTCCCTCCTTGCCGCGCCGCTCCTCTCTGGTGGGCACTCCTATTCGCCGCTGCCTCTGACCGTCTCCTCTTGGGGTCCCTAGGTCCTTGCATGCGGCGAAGCTCTTCCACCTTGAACGGCCAGCATACTTTGGTGAGCGCCGATAACGTTGCGACGGCTCAAGTAACGGGTTGGACTGGCGGAGGGCTGCAGTTGCCGAATTATCCTGTCGACTGCGCCAGTAAACGGTCACGGGTTCTTCTTGTCTCTTAGAATCTTCCACACCTCTCCAAGGTGCTGTTCGATTCGGCAGGCGACGTGTAGTTCACACACAAGCACACTGAGACGAAGACCAACGAGCTTGCCGTAACAAAACGAAAATTAACTTTATACGACACAAACACAAGATACAGAAAACTTATTTACACGAGACAGAGAGGCCACACACTTTACAAAAGAGACTGAGCGAATAACTAACGGCAAAACGAGCGCATTGCTCTTTTTACGACTTCTCAGTCGGGGACTGCATGCCTGCTACGCTGTCTTCTCCGAGCGAGAATCAAACCAAACTCAGAATCAGAACCGTCGATGGCTGCGCGGCGCGCTCTTAAATAGCCAGCGCAGAACCTTCTAGGCGCGGAGGAGGAACGGAAAACACCTTAGCGCTGCCAAAGCCATGCCTTCGCCCCTCGGCCCTCCGGAGAGGCCTCGAATTTACTCGAACATGGTCAAAACGCGCGGCCCTCCCGCGCGAAGCGAGGAAGAGGGCCGCGACCGTGTGGGGGAATGCACGCGTGACTCCGCGCATGACGACGAAGACGAGGAGGCGCAGCGCGGTGGCCGAGATTACGTAATCGGTCGCGTCGTGTTCTCCGAGCTCGGAGAACATTCCATCGTCGTTTTCTGCTGCGCGCGCGCCGAAACATTAAAGAAAGGACCACCGCGGCCTTACAGAGGGGTTTAACGTCCCAAGCGACTAAGGCTATGAGAGACGCCGCAGTGGAGGACTCCAGAAATTTCGACCACCTGTAGTTCTAGGACCACCGCGGCCTTACAGATGGGTTTAACGTCCCAAGCGACTAAGGCTATGAGAGACGCCGCAGTGGAGGACTCCAGAAATTTCGACCACCTGTAGTTCTTTAACGTGCACTGACATCGCACAGCATATTGAGTGCCTTGCTTTTCGCCTGCAACGAAAAGCGGCCGCCGAGGCCGGGATTCGATCCCGCATTCTTGGGAACAGTTGTCGAGCGCCGTAATCACTGCGCCACGCCGGCGGGCATTAGACAATAGAGGCCCTAAGGGGCTTCCTTGTGGAACACCGTTGTTAATCGGAAAGAAGCTTGATCGCTGATTTCCCAAAGACAACATCTGTGTTTTTTGCTTAGGTACGATGTAATCAATTACAGAGGTGTGCCACGAACTCCATACCAGGACAGTTTAGTTATGGGATATGATTGCTCGATCAATCGAAGGATTTCGTGAAGTGCGCAAAAAGGCCCAAAGTAGTTCTGATCGGTGTTATCAGGTACAAAGTTTTTCGTCGTTAAGACAGCAGTTTCGGTTAATTACCCAGTTCTAAAAGCATGTACGTCGCCGCACAAAACATTTGCACTGAAAAATATTTCGTGCGACGAGAAAACATATTTTTCCAGCCGTTGTGTTTATCACCACAATTGCAAGTGACCGAAACTGAGGAACACTTCACTTCAGCTGGACATGTGCTGGTTTTGAATGTCAGGATATAAATGTGCACTAGCACGGGAAGAAGGAGGTCTGACACGTGCATTATCGGCTTAATTTGCAAGCTATGACAGTTCTATACAGTACTATTCTTTAGGTTAGTGAACGTTCTGTGCACTTCTGTTTCGAATTTTGGGTCCATAAAAACTGCTTGAGGGGCTGACTATTTTACGTCTTGCTCTCTCTGGGTCTTGACGGCAAAGGTAGTATCATTGCTGCTATGGTGACCAAATGCTTGTTTAAATGATGAGAAGGTGGTTGGTGTTGAAGTCGTGGCCGTCCTCATTGAACATATATTGTTGAAATTCTGAGCGGTTGAGGCCAAAGACTCAAAACTTATTTGACTGAAAGACACAAAACTGATAAGGGAGGTGGTATTACACTAGATAAATGGATTATCATCATGGTAATCTACAAGTGCAATGAGGTTGTGCGAACGTGTGGGTTGGCTTGTAAGGATCTTGGTGTTTTTTGTTTCTTGATGCCTTGTGCTCCTCCATGAGGCAAAAGGTGAACCTTTTTAAGCGCGATCTCTTAATAAAAAATTCAGTTGTTAGTCAGCGCTTGGTTTCTCTGCGTTTCTTTCCCGGTGTTGGTTTTTTCGCGCTGGTGCAAATGATTAACTCAAACAACTCGCCCAGTGTTAGGTTTTATTAAAATTCATTTCTAGTTCATTGGTCTCCTTTCCCTCTCTAATGCTCTTCTACAATCCTCCAGTATTGATAAACGCACTCAATGCGGTTTCCATATGTCGAGTAAGCACGGCCTCCTGGCATATCAAGCACTGCTGTTGTCCCACGGATGTACAAAACGATTGCGTGTGTGTGGCTGCAGCCATCGCTTGAGCCCATGAGAAGGATCTGCAAAAATGTGGCATCTCGATGGCGGCGGCGAGCCCTCCAGTGGAAAAAGAAAATCCGGATCTGTAGTTGAATCCTGTGGCGGACCAAGCCATCACCGTGTGCTGAGTGTATTAAGATGGTGCATTGCCTAACAAAATTCACCTGAAAGACTGTTCTGCCAACTTTGCCTAAACCAGCAGGGAGGAGACCACCTTTGTGGAAGGTGTGGTTCTGGAAGATGTGGAGTTGGATCCCAAGCACCTACGTATCCTGAACGTGGGGTCAGAGTTTTGCCTAGGGCCAAAGACTACACCTTTAAACCAGTTAGGGCTGGCTCACCACATATCTCGTCTTGCTCCAGAGGCTGAAAGGTCTCGGTGTGCCCTTCAGTGTTTGAAAGTTGTGATAGGCCTAAGCACTACAGACTAGGCCACACCACGTGGAGGCCTCTGGATGATTATCTTACTACCAGTAGACTGACACCTTTGATCTCCGATAAACAAAGGTTCTTCGTTGTGTTTCCGCAAGGCGTTTTCAACTCGAAGGCTTCTCAAGCCGTGGAAAAGAACAGAGAAGTAAAGGTGAATAAAGGAGCCGTAAGAAGGAAAGCACTCGCTCTACTGAGTGAATGCAATTTGAAGCTGTTATATCCTCCTGACACCCGGAATGCATTGGGTGCACAGATTTTTCTTTAACTTTCAGAATAAGTCAGTATGGTTATGAAGGTGAAAAGTGTTGAACGTTTTTTGAATAGCCCTGATAGTATCGGCTCAGTGCGATGTCCAATATATTGGACACTGGGATTCTACCCGTTCTTTTTTCACCAAACGCGTATGTATTTACATGCCGCAAATAATGCTCTCAAACCCGTGTGCAATTTTTTTTTAATAACTTCTAAGGTAAAATGGTGAAAAAGAACGTAAAAGCGAGCCTTCGTCTGCTCAAAAAAAAAAAAAAAAAAAGAAAAACTTTCGCTTGCTTCTTCACTTTCTGTGGGCAATTTCAAAACATCTTCTGTCCTTTGTAATGCAGAAGAAGAGCGGGCATTTGGTGCAAAAGAACATTGTTTTATATTACAAAATTATAAAATTTTTAAATTTCTAATTTATGATGCT
Source organism: Amblyomma maculatum (assembly GCA_023969395.1). Taxonomy (NCBI): domain Eukaryota; kingdom Metazoa; phylum Arthropoda; class Arachnida; order Ixodida; family Ixodidae; genus Amblyomma; species Amblyomma maculatum. Next base: position 531,933 of record JAJIZL010020227.1, on the reverse strand, counting down.
ATAATTTATAAATTTTAATTTTTAATTAAAATTATAAATTATAAAATTATAAACTTGCGTCAGCTGTCTCATCAGACATGCGAGGCCGGTCTGCTACACAACAAATGGAGGCGATTTTGTCCGCAAGCCGCTAAATAGCAACAATACTCGTCTGCTATTCATAACAAGGCCGTGGCAAAAGCGCGGTCAAAATGACCGGGTTGAGTCCCAGCGTCCAACACAGTGGACACGCGAAATCAAAGGACGCATGAATAAAAGTAAGCGCTTGAACAGTTTAAATTTCTTATTCTGCACATTCTTTGTTGTATTACCTTTAATATAAAATCAAAGATATGCTTTGAAAGCAGGTAGAAATACGAGAAAAAGGACTTACTTCGCCGACAGGTGCCATCAAACGCCGCGCCGCTGATTGTCGCCCTTTTGAAAAGTTTTGGCGGGAATTTGAACAATGCGTTTTCATCTATGTTGCATAGATGGCGCTAGCAGGTGTCCAATATACTGGACTGCAGGGTTTTATGAGGATGAATGCCTTGGCATAGGAGTACTGTCTGATTACTTAATGTCCAATATATTGGACAAATCCCCATAGCCGGGTCTCAGGAGGATATGCTAGAGTGAAGGCAACAGAGCGGTGCCTACTAAACCTTTTCTTTGCAGATAAGTCACGCAAACCGAGTATTTCGTTTCCAACGTGGCAGTATGAGGTATCTGATTTGTGCAGAAGCAACTGAAGTCCCTATCAATTTTGGATCCCTTCCTAATTCTGGGCTACAGCAGCGTTGTTGAGTTCATTACGCAATATGAACCGGGAACTGGCTCTGTGCTGATTATTGACGTAGAGTCCATTTTCTGCTCGTTACCTCATTACAGCCTGATGAGAGCAACAGAACAGAGCATAACCGAGGACCAAGACGAGGTCGCCTTCGGGAATGTCAGCAGTGTCCCCGTTGGTAGTGTTCTTGAACTGCTTTCTATCTACCTGGCTTCGACCTTAGTGAAGTAGGGCGACCGGTCCTACGTGCAACTGTCCGGAGTTTGTATAGGCTCAACAGTGCCCCCAATCTTCAGCGTCATTTTCCTTGGTATAGTGGACAAAGCCCTTGAATACATCAAGCGTCTAGCAAGCAGGGTGTTCCGGTACGTAGACGACTACCTGGTGTTAGAGGAGGAAGGGACATGAGAACTTCGGTAAATTGTTGAACATTTTCAAGGAAAAGGGAAGGGGCCAGACGTTTACTTGTTAGTTGCCCGATAATTGGCACATCCAGCTTCTTGACATTAACTTGCTCTTTAAAGAAGAGCACGTATGTTGAAAGTATGCACCGCGTTCACAAAAGCTCCTTTTGAACCACACAATTCCGGTCAGTCGAGGCTTGTAAACAATGGCATAGCCATGGCATGCCTTGGGTCGTCACTGAACAAGTCGTCCCTACAATTTATTGAAGACAGCTTCAACGCACATGTTGAAAGGCTGATAGAAGCTGGGTTTCTCGAAAAGAGTCTGGCCCGCCTGTCGGAGAGGCTCTTGGTAAAATTGAAAGACGTTGGCCGAAAAGACCTAAAAAGTGCCGATAGAATAAGGAAAAGGATTGCCTCTCACATCGTCTGAAAAATGTTTCGGGCAGGTTTGGCATAGAAGTGGCCTTTACTTCCGAGAACATGGTCGGCACGTTGTGTGCCGCGGTGAGCGAAAATCGGGATCTGTAGAGGTCACCTCCGGGCTGGTGCGCTGCCAGATATGCCAACAAATACGTGTCGTGAAACATGGGGGTCGTATACAAAGTACTCTTCTCGTGTGGGAAAGTATATTATGGACAAACTGGATGGTGTCTCAATGTGCGCCTGAGGGAACATGAAAGATTATTGAAGACCTCGGCTGCCTCTTCAAACCTCGCGGTTCATTGTCGCTTCTGGAGCAAAGAAAATAATGTATGTGCACCGAAGTTTGGACGTGCTGAGATCACCTTTTGACGCAGAGATCAAGTGTGCCAGGAGATAGTGGAAGCATATTTGATAGCCACATTGAGAATCTCGCGTGTCGCAAAACTTTCGGTGGCATTACACAAGATAGAAGTGGATTATCCTCATGGTAATCTATCAGTACAATGCGTTTGTGCGCACGTGTGGTTTGACTTGTAAGGTTCTTTCTGTTTTTTGTTTCCTCGTGCCTTGTTCGCCTGCGTGAGGCAAACCTTCAACCTTTTCAGGCACGAGGTCTAAATAAAAAAATCTGTTGTTATTCAGCGCTTGCTTTGTCTTTATGTGTATCTTTATCGGTCTTCGTTTTTCTAGCTGTGCAATATGCCAAAGACTAAGTTTATTTTTGAGGCTACGTCCGGCTGCTCTCGTGATGCTTTCGCAAATAACGTGTTAGCAATCGTAGCGCGTTTTATTTCATTATGAACTTTATTCAGAGTCGTTTTAAACTCCTCAGGTGAGGCTAAAGTACACATGCGCAAAAACGGATGGCACAAATGTTTTTTATGATCTGCCATTTTGGCATGCGAATTGCGCTAACCACGGCTTCCTGATACTGTTCGATGGCTTACTTGTTTTGAAGGGAAAGTACTGTGTATAGATATCTACAAACGCTTTATAAAAACAGTATACGGCGCATCCGCGCTTGTCATTTTATGTATAAGTTACAGTGCAATGTAACTAGTTCATTTCTGAATAGATCTATGGGATCAAGTGGTATCCACTAAAAGGAAAACGAATCACGCACTTCTTGTTTCTTTCTCGACAATGCAATGTAAATACAGGGCAATCAACAATTACTTCGGACAAAATTGCACCCGCATAGTAAACATTCGTTCCAATGTTCGTGCTCCATAGACCTAGTGCAGATGAAGTCAATAACACGCCATGAGTGAGTGTAGAAACTACGTTTATAAACTCAGTATAGGACAACCTGGTCATGAAATCGATACTAGTAATACTCTCCTAAAAATCAATGTTAAAGTCACAAGACTATCTAAGTTAGAGCCTATTTTCAGAGACGTCTTCCAAGAATTTTTAACAACATAGAAAGAATGCTAACCACCCCTTGGTCGGCGCTATACAACAGATACAATTCCAGTGTTGGATCGCAGTGCTAGCATTTCATATTCCACATTAACTTTGCTATGGTCTGACGCAGGGTGATACCTTTAGAAGTATCTTTATATATTACAGTGGCGCCCTGTTTTCTGTTTGGGCGGGTAAGAAAAAAACTGTTGCAGCCATCTAGCATAAGGTGGCTAAAGTTTTCATGTTACCAGAATTATGTTAACATTATGATGTCTACTTCGAAGGACACCGTGTTTATGTTCTGCGAGGAAGAAAGTGCCAATATCCCTTTGGCACAGAAGAGGAAGATGAGAAGATGTACTTGAGTGTAGAAGAAGAGGAGTGGTGAAGAGGAAGTATTTTCAGATCCTTATTACAGTTGGTAGTGTGCGCGTGTGTTGTGTATCTTCTCTTGTGTTTGTGTTTGTTGCGCCACATTTCTTAATATTATTCGAAGGAGAATTCGCTTAAAATATTAATAATGATATCGTCTTTATTTATTTTTGAACTAGTATTCAAACGTGGGAGTCAAGCGTTTTGTAAAGAAACAGGTATAATATATTCCGGTAAATCGGTAAAGGTTTCATACGGCCATCATGTGCATCTAAGGTGTTATTTCCGAGCTATATACTTCTGTTATTTTTGAAAGGTCGCGCTCCCCTGTTGTGTGTATAATATTCGACTCTTCTGCTCTCTTCGCAAAGATGTAGCCATAAACCGAACACACCGACTTCCATTTCTTTTTGGTTCTCCGTCTGCGGCCCAGAACGACACGTTTTTGAGTGCGGGACATGTATGCTCGTGCGGTAACCTGCGGCAAAGAGTAGAATGGCGCTGAAGCATTTTTCCAGGAATTGTCGCTATTACCAAATGTATTAACACGATGATGATGGTCCATTATGTATGATCGATGTCAATTGGAACGCCATTACGCGGCCGGCAGTTAATTGATGGCAATGCCGCCAGGTGCTGATCTGTTTACGCTGCATGACCTGGCGCGTGCGATGGAAAGTCACCGTGGTAGGCACGTGCAATGAGCGATTGTCCTTCGGTTCGATACAACTGCACTGGCGGCATCTGCGGCAAAAAGTAGAATGGCGTTCAACCGCTGCTCAAGGTTCTGTCGCTGCTATCAAGTGTCTGACAACACCCCGCTCTGGGTTGTTGTCAGACACCGACGATATCACATGTGCCGAATTTTCGCTCCAAACGTTTTGCAATATACTCGCATCTTCTGGTATTAAAGCAACAATACTTCGTGTTTTGCGATGCTGGTGCAATCATACTTTATCATTTACTTTTAGTCTATCCACTTCGTCCGTTTAAGTTAACCTTTTGCGCGTGTTGAGAGTGAAAAAACACGAGAAATGAACTTTCTGGCTTTATATTTGTAAGGAGCATCGGACAATTGGTGGCCCGTATATTTATTGTGCATGTTTAAAAAGCTGAAGCCGGGACTTTGTTACTTGGATGTACTGAAGGAATCTTAGGTTTGAACGTAAGGTGTTCGCAGTTATTGACTATCTATTATTTGCGAAATTCCAAGTAGAAGTCTAAAAATGGCCACGATCACAATCAGCCTGGCTGGAGCTGCAGCAAGATAAATCCCTCTCCTATATCCACTACATCTATTTGGGCATGTGCTAATTTCATCGATTCTATCCAATTGACTTTCGCAATCTTATTGTGCAAAAGCAGACAAACAGCAATCACAGCCTCGCCCAGGCAGCACTTAAAGGAGAGGAATGTCTGGAGCAAATAATGAAGTAAGCAATGCGGTTGTTCTGTTGCCTGCCAGGTGGTGTGAGATCCACCTTGCAAAAAAGCGTATTTTTCGCAGACTTAATAATCGGCTTTAATGCGCTGGTTTGAAATCAGGTCCAGCACTTGCGCAGCATTTTACTGCCTTTTAAGACGCAGTAGAAAAGTATTGAAACGCCTTAAGGAAAACATGCAGCTGTTTACAGTTCAAGGGACACATGTGTTCAAATTTAAATAAAACGCAACAAGAATTAATCCCCTTTTTTCTGTTTTATTAGACGTTCATTGATAAATCTGCTTTAAAAGTACTGTGGATTGGGAAGGATCGCATTTGGCAAGCATTCGCAGATTATGACTAGCAGCTTACAGGTATCGATCAAGAGGAAAGTATACAACAGTTGCATCTTACCTGTACTCACCTATGGGGCTGAAACGTGGAGGCTAACCAAAAGGTTTTCTACTTAAGTTGAGGACAAGGCAGAGGGCTATGGAACGAAAAATGGTAGGGGTAACATTAAGAGATAGGAAGCGTGCAGAGTGGGTCAGAGAAATAACTCAAGTTACTGACATTCTAGTGGAAATCAAGAAGAAGAAATGGGCATGGGCAGGACATGTAGTGCGAAGAGAGGATAACCGATGGTCGCTTAGGGTAACAAACTGGACTCCAAGAGAAGGAAAGCGTAGCAGGGGGCGGTAGAAAGTTAGGTGGGCGGATGAGGCTAAGAAGTTCGCAGGGGTCAAGTGGATGCAGCTAGCACAGAACCGGGTTAATTGGAGAAATATGGGAGAGGCCTTCGCTCTGCAGTTGGTATGGTCAGGCTGATGATGATGATGAAAAGTACTGTGACAAATAGTCGTGTTTCAACGAAGATGAAATCTGATGGGCCTAAAGTACTGTTCAATAAGTGTTTGTGCGTTATATAATCCCGCGTGATCGAAATTACCTGGAACCTTTCATGCTGGCGACCCTCGTAGCTTGACATTCGTGACGGACGTTGTTACATTCCATAAGTCAGACTAAAGAAGACAGGGATAAAAACAAAACGTGATCCTTATAAAGAATAAATCACGCTCTTCTTTCTATGCATCAACTGTCTGCTGAAGACGCCTCTGTTTTACTCTGTACGTGAAGCTTGGGCAGGTCTATAGGCGCCCTCATTTGTCAGCTTTCACCTTGATTTTGTCCCACCGCATTTGCCAGATGTCTTCTATCGCTTATGGAGGGCTTATGATCTCATTGCACCCACCATTAAACCTGAACACGCGAAACACAGGAGAATTTAAGCTCGAGCTAAAAGTTTTTTCTCTTTGTTTGCATTCTCTTCGGCTACCAATTCGATGCGTGTTAAAGCGACCTATCTCAACTCTGTGATTCCGTACGTTCAAAGTATATAATATTTGTATAAGATTATGTCGGACACTTAAAACCTAATCGTTCAGGATAATAGGCAACAAAGTGAATGGTTACTACGTGAGTCTCCCCATGTGCTTCTCTCTACGAGTATGTGCAGTTTCTTCTTTCCTAATTCCCAATTTTTTTTACATGAAATGCCTCACGGTTTCTCTTTGGCGTACGCCCTTAAGCTCTCACACTTTTTGGCTACCGCTGATAAGCGGCCATCCGACGAAAATACAAACCGCACTTTAACCAAGTCCACCTTATTATCCTGATCCGTTCGAACTCAAATGCGCAACCCTAGTTGGCAGCTGCTCGCAATTTTGTGACATTATGTCATCGTTGCCCGCCAAAGCCACAGTCGCGATCTTTTGCTCACAGCATTGGCAGCACCGACAACGCTGATGCGGGATTTTTTGCAGAACATATCCAAATTTACCGCTCCACCTTTAAACTTTAGACCTTTTCCCCGCTTAGGCAATCACGTCCGTCGTTGGCTTTGCCAGCATTTGTGTTTCTCGAAAGGTATGCTTATGATTACCATTACCGCAGTATTGCGGGATAACCCGATACTAATTAAAGGAAACTGTTGATTTTGACGAATGAATGTGTACATGCTTCTTGCCTATCTTTTTTTGGAAATGGCTTATGCACTCGAGCCATTTCACTATTCATCATGAAATTTACACAGATTCCTTGGCGTCGAGATAACAACCAGCCGATCCCGGTCTAACCGCGTTATTGAACTGCACGCTAATGTTTCGAGATCACTGGGATCTACCAGGAGGACTGTTTTCACATCCGCCCAAGCCGACTGACCGCATGCATGTAAAAAGTACATTAGGAATAAACTAGAATACGCTTCAACAATATGAAATGCTCAAGAGTCCTACTTCATAGATTCGCTCAAAACCATCCAGAATGGGGCAGCTTGCTTCATCACCTCACAGTATAAACATGCAGTTCAGGAACACAATCATGAAATCATCTTTCGGCTTCAAGTCATTAGTCCTCCGCAGAAGAACTACAATTTTGTCGTTTCCATAAACTCCACTTTACCATACCAGCCCTTAAAGAAAAAACCTTTTTCGAGCTCCGGTACGATGATCTCGTCGTTTATATGCCTTTTTAAGCATGCGTAGCTTGCACCGCTCATTTATCATTCATTTTATTTCTTCCCACTGCAACAACGGACTGGAATAATTGCCTCGAAGACTTCTGCATTCAGGTTAATTATTCCTGATTCAGACAGCTCACAATTCGACCATATTGACCAAAAATCAAAATTTTCCCTTTCCCTGCGTCAGCTACCAAGCCCTGTAAACTGACTAACCTGCTGCACTTCCACAAGAGCAATATGTTTTTTTTTGTATATTTTTCCCGCATTATGTCATAACTATATCAGTCAAAATTGTTACTTTTTTCTTTTGATCGCATTTTCACACTTCCATATTTATATTCCAGCATATGACTGCTAAATGTATGTAATTTCTCGCACGAGACCGTCAAGGGCTAATAAATGATGAGGATGATGTTGATAATAACGAGGATCTGCATGCCTAAACTATAGTGCTTAACAAACGATTCGTTCTTACCATTTCCATTTGGGTAAAGAACCGAGTACCGTGTATAACGCTTCTGCGATGCGTTCTGATTTTACGTGCCGTAAATTCCTTTGGCTACGAGTGACATGCCCTTGTATGTTATGCTTGAAGCGCAGATCGAGGCGTTGAAGGAGGTGGTCAACGCATCACGTGGTCTCCTGGAGGTGTACCTCGACGGGGGCGTGCGCACTGGCACCGATGTAGTCAAGGCACTGGCCCTTGGTGCAAAGGCCGTGTTTGTTGGAAGACCTGCGCTTTGGGGACTCGCCTACAACGTAAGTGCCACATCGGTAACAATTATTCACTTCTCAACTAGTCATTACTCAACCAAGTAGCGCAGCATTCCAGGCACCCGCCAAGGTGTAAAGTTCTGAAGGACAACAATAAAATTCTTTGTTGCTGAAAGCTGTGCTGCTGAAAAGAAGATCGGTTGACACAAAGGTTGTCGGCGCAACTTCTTTTTCTTTGTGTGCGCTTTGGTGAAAGGAGCAGGATAGACCTAATTAGCATAAGAGTTCGTTCTGTAACATAAAACCATTGCTGTGCCGTCTTTGTCAAAAGTAACCAGGCTGCTTGTTCCGCTTCTCAGTCGGATAGTAGAGACATCGTGCCACTTCTGAAGCTCTATATACAAGCGAGAAGCAAAACATGCAGCCTGATTACTTTTGGCAATGACGGTGCGTGGCAGAGGGTTGCAACACGGTGGGCATGCACAATTTGATACCATCAGCGCACAATCTGAGAGATTGTAATTTATGAGGCGGATAAAAAATGCAAATAATGCAATAACACCGATGACGACAAAAGGATATCAGCCGTTGTGGTGGTGTCATTGTTTCGAAGTTTGCAACGTCTGCATTAAACAGGGAAATGGTTCAGAGCATTGCTTCAGTTACGTAGTGGGGAACAGAGGCCCCGAATTGATGATCATATTACACATTCTGAAAGAGGTGCTGAATATTTCAAATGTTTAAATCAATTTCAGGCGTTCACGTTGGCTACAGTGCGAATGAATGACTCGTACATATGCTCTAAATGTTGTATGAAACTGCGTTATGCATTCTATGAGAATGTTTAAAATAGCGTACCAGATATTATGAGGGTATTGCTATCGATGACTCAAAGGGAATATTGGTATGACTGACCGAGGATACAAGTGCCTGGACCGGCTATTTAGATGTGTTGTGGCACAACACAATTTGAGCTTTCAACGCCTTGCGCCGCTCGTTGCATGCGCCTGTAGACGTTTTAAAACTAAGACTTCGTGTTAAACAAAAATATCTCGCCCTTACAGATGCCGCTTGTGTTTGCATGCAGGCGTGAACGAGTAGTGCGTGAATGGTAGAGTCGTTAAAATTAGCCCCTACGCGAAGGTTCGCGACAATGATTCTGCTATCTAAACGTGTAGTATCCCCAGTGCTTCATATTCGTTTTTGCAGGGTACGGATGGAGTAAGGAAAATGCTGGACATATTCAAGGATGAACTGAGCAGAACAATGGCGCTAATGGGTAAGTGACGCCAACCACTGTTCGCTCCCAACCCCTCATTACTGAGGAGTATTTTCATGTGGTCTACAAAATAAAACTAAAATGTCAAAAATCTTTAATCATATAGTAGCTCTTACTTATTTAAACATTGCTTCGTGGCCTACGGTGCTATCCGAAATCCCGGCATCACTGCTCTTTGGCCATGCCAGCCTACTTCAGCATTGAAGGCTAAGCATTAGAGCACGTGAGCACAGATTTGCTACATATTACCACGTCCAGAACAACCTAACTGACTTGAACAGTAATTAATGCGATAGAAGACAGAATAAATCTAATAATGGCATAGCGGTTCTAGCAACTGCTGTCACGCATCTGATAGGGTTGAAAATTCAATGGCCACTGGCCAAGGGCAATGGGCAGACCTTGGTCAGTGACCATTGAATTTTCAACCATGATTCCTGACCAGACGGTATGCCGTCAAACCATCGACCGCATCTGATAGGGGTTGCTCAGAGGCATTTAATTTCACCTGAAATCACTTAAGCTGCATATCAATTACCCTTACTTTCTTTATTCCGTCATCCGTCTACCCCGGCGCCACCGTCTTCATATCTCAACAAATTTTAAATGAAAAATTTTGGGCCCGTTTTTGTGCAACACCTGCTATACGCTTGCACAGCTCACAAGCAGTGACGTAGCCACGGACAGAGCGGTAAAATTCAGGCCAGTAGAATTGCCGTCGCACATTGTAGTACGTTCGTAACACTCCCAGCTGCTCTACTGTAGGGGAGTCATGAAGGTACGCAGGAACAGTAGAGCGTAGATGGCTCGGGTCGACGAGAAAAAGTCCGCTTCACCTGGGCGCATGTTGCGTCGGTCATGCATGTTACGTCGTATGTTGCGTCGGTTATGTTACGCAGCACAAGCATTGACGGATGAATCGGAGCTGTGATTGCGTAGCTGGTCAATAATGGGTCGCAGTGAAGGATAACGATCCTGTTCGACCCCAATGTGGAGGAACTGCGAGATGGACAAAACACAGTTGTCGGCACTACAGAAAGACAGTTGGGATAATGAATGGGATGGTTTGATGAGAAATTAGTGTCTTGATGTAGTCAACTAGTCTTGTACACAAAAGTAAACATGTATTCATTCAATCGCAAGGCACAGCGATTTATGCCGCCGGTAGCATCCTTAGGTGAGGGCAGCCAACAAAAGACATGATGGTAATTAGGGAAGTAATACTCATTGACATCCTTCCAAGCGCAGCCATATGGTTACAAAAGAAAGCTGTACAGCTTTTTCACAATCTGTGCAGCTAAATAAAAATTCTCACCGGTCTGGGGTCGAACCTGCGACCTCCGCATCTCCGGAGAAATCGTTCTATATACAGCGCTAACCGGGACGGTGAGCAGAACAGATCGTATAGAATAGGAAGAGCATTGATGTATGCGCTGTGGTTGAGTAAATGCCAATGAGCATCTACTCCCTTATTTACTATTAATTCACTCTAACATCACTCTCACTTCGAGTTATTGATATATTCGCTCTCTTCCTACCATACGTTCGGCTGATCACCCTGGTAACATCTATTGAAAGAGCGATTGCCCCGGAAAGGCGGTGGTCCTGGGTTCAATCTTCGAACTGCGACCAATTTTGACTTTAACTACGAAGTTTCATAGAATGCTGTATAGCTTTTCTTTGCAGACGTATGGCTGCGCTTGGGTGGACGATAAGGAGTAACTACTCCCTTATTTACAAATGAATTCCGCTATGACAAATTCTAAATATTTGACTAAGGCATGATGGCCTCTCACTAACAGAAGGGCCGCCAAAACAAATGAGGGCGGAATTTAGTCAACGCCCAAACAAGTGCGATTCATTTGTCCTCCGTAAGGAAACAATTTCGCTCGGACGGAGGGCGTAGGCAATCACACCAGAGTGGCCATGCCGGTTCTGAGAAAAGATAGTGCCAAGAACATTGCCACTAGCGTTGGTTCGCAGCTGGGTTGACAGATGGGTCGAAGTGTGCCAGGATAGCCGGAGTATTGAGAATGGAAATAAGCGTTATGAAGGAACTAGCTTGGAGACGGCTTCATGTGAAATTCACGTTTTGTGCCGAAGGAAGGTAAGGGTGCGCGCGTGATGTCTGCGAAGTTCCAACGTTGTTTATAAAACGGCAGAGTTAGGAGCAGAGCCCCGCAAAACATCGCCCATCATTTGATTTAAAAGGGTTGGGAAATTCGCGCACTGCCCGAAAATGATCAGGGTCGGGCTGCACACCAATTGCATCAACTAAATGACCCAAGGTTTTAATCTCGCGGTAGTGAAAGCTTCTTTATTGGCGTTTAGTTGGAGACTAGTGTGCGGAGTGCGGACAAGATCACAGGAAGTTCATAAAGGTATCGTTTGAAGATGGGAGAGAAGACGACGAGGTGATCCAAGCATCATAAACATGCCGTCCTTTTGAAGCCTCGTAGGAGCGAGTCCATCATGCGCTTGAACGTCGCAGCAGCATTACAGACGCCAAACTGCATGACCGTGAATTGATGTAGTCTGTCAAGGGTGACAGACCAGGTTTTCTCGTGATCCGGTTCGTCGATAAGGCCGATAATGCCGATAAGGCCGTCGGTGAATGGGGCTGGTTTCCCTCCTAGTGATGCTTTGGGTAACAAAGGATGTTTGGCCTAAAGATTGTTCTCCGAAATCAGATATGTTACGGTAGATAAGCACAACGTCAAAAAGAGTACTGGCTTGCTCGGGTACTAAACCGCTGCTATCATGCAAGAAATATTAGGTCGAACGAGAAGAAACGATACGGGAGGTTCAGACAGAGGCACAGGAGCTAGAACAGAAACTTCGCAGTCAACCAAGGGAAACAGGGCAGCGAGTGCAATGCCATGGGTTAAAACTTGAACGGAACTGATGAAGTTTAAGAAGAGAAGATAGGTCCGGTTACCAGCGACAGCCACGACGTTGTTAGGCAGGATCTCCTTACGGTGGAGAACAATATTTGTGATTGGGCAAGTAGCACAGGTACCATCAGGAATGGCAGGAAACGAGGCCAAACAAACATAGATGACAGCTTCGGGCGCTCGGCAAACAACCTCGATGGATCGGAGGCGAGGCTTGCTAACTGCGGTTTTGAAGCAAAACGGCTTTTCTAAGCAAAGAAGGCCAGCGGAACAATGACTCAGGGTAGTGTGGGCCATTAAGATGTGGATAACAAAGATCACATCTTGAGGGCAGCGGTCGTCACCAGTGAAGAGCACAGTGGTAATGCTACCGCAAATGCTGACGCGCGCAATGCACAGTTCCACGACAGAAGCCGTGCTTCCAACTCCGACACGAACGACTGATGAAGCGCGGGTGTGACAATCTTCTTGAGAAGAGATCCAGAGAAGATGAGGGATCCAAAGAAGATAAGGAGGATTAATAGTGAGGTTGAGGATAACGGGGACGGCGGGTCTGGAGAGATGTCGAGCCAGGTATGCGAAGTCGGAATTTGAAGGAAAGGGACACTCACATATCACTGCTCGCGGTAAACCATGGAGGGTTTTCTACAGGGGCCATGTTAAGCTTATCTGTATAGTTAAATTTTTAGTATGTATGTACTTTGGACGTTCAATAAGTTTAGACGGTGCGGAGAGGACCTTGGTATTGGTATTTCGTTAAAGTCCACTGTAATACCTGAGCTGCCAATTTATTGCATCAGGATAAACAACGACTTGTCTAAGGTTTCCTAAACCCGCCTGTTAAGGACACTTCATTCTCTGATGTACATACATACAGGGTTAAACTTCCAGCCTGAGCAATACAACGAGTAGTCGTTACGCCTGTTCGCTTAATAAAAAAATCACTGGATATATACAAAATGCCACAAATAATTAGGGAACAAACTCTAATAAGTCAATGAGAGTTCAAGGTTTTCTGTGAAATCATAAACATAAGAGACTGAAACTACAACAAAACTCCTCAAATATTTCGAATTCGTAAGCAAGAAGTAGAACGCAAATACACCAGAAAAAGCATTTTTGTTGCTACGACAGAAATGTGCACCTCATTCTAGCCTAACAAGAACTGTTCGCCCAACTTTAAATAAGCAATATTTAATAAGTATTTCCAAGTTTCACTTGTTTTGAATTCACGTTAGGTTCGTAGAACGCACTACGTATTGGACATCGGCAATTGGTCTTGATATTTTAGCTTTCACTAGGGAAATGAACTTATGTGTGCATTGTTTCGATGAGGGAATCTACGCTTGTGCAATGTGACAGTTAAGATTGTTTCCCTGAGTTCTAGAAATTGGTTTGCAAGAAAGATAGAGTGTCCTCAGCAAACGTGTTTTTGAATTTCAATACATCCCATTTACAGGCCGCAATTCGGTGCAAGACTTGAAGCCAGAAGACATCGTTCGTGAAGAGCACTACGGGAGAGTTTGAGAACAAAGCCTTGGAAATATGTACACATCAGAGATACAAAACGTACACTAAGCTGAATAAACACCAATTAGCATCATTACAGTGATTGTGATTTGGTTTCAATGCGTCCATAGAAGCTTGTCCAACCATGGCCTTGGCTATGCACATCAAGCAGAGTTCACATTTCAAATAATCGTTTTTAATTTTGAAACGCATTCTCCTTCTTGCTAAAAATATAAGGAATTTGAAAGCAGCATAGTTATTATATTTCTAGAAAGGTATAATTTCCCTTCGCGGGAAAATGCTTCAAGTCCTTATGCTTTCGGAAATATAAGAGAGCATCATAGTTAAACGATACGAAAAGAAAATGTTTCGGTACAGTGCGCATTATTCTTAGTGAGCGCCTCGTAAAACGCATCATTGAAACACGTTAGCCAAGCAGTCTTCAATTCTCAGTTTATGTGGTTTCGATATTTTTTCCATTCCTCAAGCTGGAAAGGTTGCCGCAATTTTGTCATTTTCTCAGTCATATTTATTTTACGCAGTAGGTCTTGCTTAACTCACTGTTTCTTATGATCGCATTTACGTCGGTGGACTTGATGAAAATTATTATAGGTATTCTTATTTAAAAATTCATTATACATCTCATGCATATTACGTATAACACATCGTTCGAGATTGTTTTATTACGATGGAATAAAACGGTAAAGTGGGGTCACATCAATGCGTCTTAAATGTGGGGAAGGCGCTGAGACCGACAAAAGGATCCCGCAACACACGAAAGCAAAAACGGACAGATGGTCACCTGAGCCGGACAGTACAGCGCCAGCTTTTTAACACATATCACTTTTCGTGATTGCAATATTGGCGCGCCATTCAAATCTTTATTTGTTGTTTTTAAACAGCCGTCGGCTGAATGGAGCATACGGAAAATTTTGTACTCTTTGTTTGCTCATGTTTGTTGTCGCCTTACGAGGCTTTATCATTTTCTAGGTCGCGCAAGATGCTTCGAGATGTACTCAGAATTACTCAAAGCATTCGTGTACGTGTCCACAATGTTCAAGGTTGCTCTGGGCATGCTTTTTGTCCTTATATAATCCCTCTGTGGGAACAGCAGTTTACAATAGGTAGCGAAGTACTGGAAGTATAGTAGGCAAATATGTCTACTTAAGACAGGTAGTAATCGCAGATCCGGACCATGAAAAGGAAATAACAAGAAAAATAAGATTGGGATGGAGCGCATTTGGCAAGCACTCGTAGATTATGACTAGCAGCTTACCGGTATCGCTCAAGAGGAAAGTACATAACAGTTGCATCTTACCTGTACTCACCCATGGGGCTGAAACGTGGAGGCTAACCAAGAGAGTTCTACTTAAGTTGAGGACAACCCAGAGGGCTATGGAACGAAAAATAGTAGGGTAACATTAAGAGAGAGGAAGCGAGCAGAGTGGGTCAGAGAAATAACTCAAGTTACCGACATTCTAGCGGAAATTGAGAAAAAGAAATCGACATGTGCAGGACATGTAGTGCGAAGAAAGGATAACCGATGATCGCTTAGGGTAACGAACTGGATTCCAAGGAAAGGAAAGCGTCGCAGGGGGGCAGAACGTTAGGTGGGCTGATGAGGTTAAGAAGTTCGCAGGGGTCAAGTGGATGCAGCTAGCACAGAACCGGGTTAATTGGAGAAATATATAAAGTTATGCTGACGATGATGATGATGAATGCCGTCGCATGCTTTCTCCTCCCATTTGCCTTTCGGCGCAGCAGTACCGATTAGTCGCTAATTGCACTATAAGCTTAAAAATTTAAACACTGCCTTCATTGCCCCAAACTCTGACGAAAAGACAGCGGTGTGCTGTGCGATGTCAGCTTAGGCTGAGCCAAGATAGTCGAAATTATCGACAAGATCTGTAACTCTTTAGGCTTTCACTACCACTTTCTTCCCTTCCGTCAAGTTTGATGGATATTGTGCCTTTGCTTTCTTATACAATTTACAAAAACAACTAGGAAAAATATCGTTGAAGGCATCTAGATCTCTCTTAAGAGCGGTAAGGCGGAAGCCTTTCCTTCGACAATTTCCACTCATTTGCCACTTTTTCATTCATTTGCTTGCATTTTTCTTTTTTTGCTCCTTTTTCTCTTTTTATCACTGTTTTTACTATTTATATTTTTGCTACTTTTATTCCTCTTTTAATCTAAAATGAACATTTTCGATTTCGTATTACAATGACGAGGACTAACGTAAAGCTTGATTGGTTGGTTTTTAGGGTTTAACACCCTAAAGCAGCTCAGCCTATGAGAGACGCCCTAGTAGAAGACTGGAAATTTTAACGTGCACTGATATCGCACGAAACAAGGGCGGCATTTCATTTCGTCTTCATCGAAACGCAGCTGCCGGCAGTCGAGTTTCAAAACAGTTTTAACGTTCTTTTGAAAGCTTTTTAGCTTTCCCTAATAGCCCAGTGCCTACTCTTGGGCTGACACTGATGAATAAATCTTCTTTAATTGAATGCCAGTGCGTCGCTATGTAGAATGCGCTGCAGAATTCTTTTATTGAATCAAAAAGAAAATAAGTGAACGTAGTCAGCCTGTAGAAGTCGTCGTCCTCTGACTTTTCCAGTGAAGACAGTGAATGCGACAGCAGTTGTATCTGGCGGAATCGCATCGCATGAGATGTCTTGTGTGTTCTGTGCGATCTACTGTACTTTTACTTCACTCGTTATCGTACCCAGCGTGGCTGCTGCCTGCAATCTGGAGCTCCCAGTAACCACTCGCGGCAGAAAGTACCAAGTATTTATCCTTCATCTTGTGCCTTGGTCTTCATCAAAATGTCCTTTGGCACAGACATAAAAAACTTAATTACGAAAATAAAGTAATATAAATAATAAGTTATCAGTTTACCTATTCGAAATTAAGGAAAGGTAAGGGCAAGTACGCACCAAGCGTGCACTGTTTCTATGCGAATGGAGACACAGAGGAACATTCCATTATAGGAGGCAGGCCATTGACGCTTCTGAAACAGGCAGAGCAAGCACGTCCTGCCGAGTGTGTGAAAAGAGAATAGGTAATTTAGACTGCCTCTTTCAATATTTAGGCGCAATAAGCTTTCAGTCTGCAATAGTTGAAACGAGGAAAAGGCACATTCTGAGTATATTGATATACGCGAGTTTATTTTGACATTTGATTGTCTCAGCTGCTTTTGCGTATTCCGCGCCAAGCAAGTACGTTCGCTAAATTCCGGTAATACTGCATGGCGTCCCATTATACCAGAATTCTGAATTCTGTGGCACTCTCTGCTTTCTCACCTGTAGTACGTTTAGTAAATCACTTATGTCCTTTCGTGTTGAAATGCACGATACCAAGAAAGATATATTTTCGTCGCGGTGTGCTCACTCGTTTTTTTCTGGTGGTCCGTGACCCTACCACTTTTTCCTTCGAGATGTAACTAGAGTCTCCTGGTTGCGTTGTGATCATGCTAGTGTCATACGTTTATGTATAGTTACGAAGGCGAAAACACATTAAAACTGAATCAAGGCAAACATCCAATTTGATATCACAATGTTTTTGCGCACCGCAGTGCGTCGTTTTCCTTTCAGGAGTGCAAAGGCCAAGGTCATCGTTCTAAAAGTCTCCCGTAATGCTCTTCACGAACAACATCTTCCGGCTTCAGTTCTTCCACAGAATTGCGCCCTGCAAAAGTAAAGTCCTAATTAGGAGCAACACTACCGACAGATGACACAACTTTCTCAGTGTAGCACAACGAACGCAGACAAATGTTAACTCCTACTGTGCATTCACAAATGGAAAATGGCACTGTTCCTAGAATTTACGATGCCCAATATCAAAGGACATTTGCCTCAAGAGCAATGCTTAGTAGACAGAACCATCTTGAAAGGCTGCGTTCTTGTTTTAAATCACAGCACACATATGCTGTTATGGGAGAATGAATTGCAAATCGCAGTGGTAATCAAAAATTTTGTAAGGGAACATGTTGCATGGCATTGATTTTAGTGTACATGTAACATGTTCGAAAAGATTATTACCAAAGACTTATGCGCCCAAAATAAATTGCAGTTTATCCAATCTTCGTCTTATGCTATTAGCCACACCACCTTGAGTCGTGTGGTAGACAATGTGCTCACTCCAATTTTATTACAGCATTTAAGGGCCTCTTTGGTGTGCAATTCTAATTAAAGTAGCCTTCACTAGTAAGTGTTCTGACTTTTACAGCAATAACTTTCGATGCGAAAATTAATGCAGTCTGTCACAAGCGTGTAAAATCTTTTTTGGGACCCTTCATACTCACATGACTTCTTCGGCACTGTCACCGTACAGGTATTTATGAAAACAATTTGACACGCATTTCTGCAATAAAACATAGCTTCCAAATGATATTTATTTTTTGAAATAGAAATGGAGGCAACACATGGCAACAAGAGTGTCACAAACCTTGCGTAGTCTGTAAATTTACTCTTTAATTTTTCGTCGACTCTTCAGGATGGCACCTTTCCAGCTAAGAATGTGTTCATGAGCTAGCTATGATATGGCATAGTAAGAAAAAGTACGTTATATGATGCAGGAAACAACAATCGGTATTCAGGCATTTTAAAGACGTACTTAAACCATACCATGTCATTCATTACTTTAACTCAGTTAACCCGGCTAGTTCTTTAGCAGGATCGCACATATAAAAAAAAGGTCTATAATACAGTGGGGCATAAGTGACGCGGGATGGAGAGAGAACAGCAAGTTGGGAGCGCAAGGTTTTTAGTTTTAATAGTCTGCCTTGCGACTCCGCTTTGTCGCAGGGTTTTCACGATGCGTTGAAAGACGATATTGTGGCTCTTTTAAATAATTCATGTTGTTACCTAAGCTCTGTTGACATAAAATAATTTAGTGCCTTATTTGCGGTATGCTGCGTATTCTACATCGCGCATGAAACCATGCCATGTTATCTTGCCTTGTATTGTGACGTTGCGTGGTGCAATATGATATGTTTAACATCCCGAATTCAAGCATTACTAATGAAGCCATGCAGTAGGGCCTTGGTTAATTTTCACTCATGAGATGCAATGGCATCGACTGGTACTGAATCAATGGAGTTTGGCTTCATCGCAACCCGTTGGCCGCACCGCAGCATTTGAGTGCCTGGAGTGTGTCCATGTGTGTGTCATTCCATAACCGACATAGTTGCCTCACGCAGTAATTACTGTCTCAGGCGCTTTTTGTGTTGTCGACGTCTTTTTCAGAAGCTCGCATGGCTGCAAATGCTAGTTCAGAGCGCGAACATAAGGGAAAGGAGCTCTCTTTTTCGTTCAAATTACAATAACGCCATATGGATTTGACGTAAGAAATCGTTGTTCAAATGAATTTCTAATGATGTCTGCTGACAGCCTGCACATACCACGGCTGTCAGTTTTAATTGTGCAATGCGTAAACAATGTTAGACGAAAATACCGTGCTCATTTTCCTTTTGTCTGCACCTGTACGCTTTAAAGCGCAGTTGTTGCACGCTCGCTAGTCGCTTGAATCGTGTCTCAGTCGGTTTTTTTCACACCGTTTAAGTTTATTGCCAGTTGGTCTGCCCGAGATTAAATACTGTACTGAAATCATATTGAAACACAGGCAACTGAAAATTATTCCAGCGCCTAAAAGCGTAAATGTTAAAACTTTTTATTTCGTAAGCAATACTATACCAGGTTTCAGCCCATCGCGTAAGCCCGACCAGCAGCCACGTTCGACCTTTAGAGTGACCGCACATGGGCCCCCTCTTCAAGCTGTCGGGTAAACCCGGTAGGTAGCCATGCCGCGCCGAAGATGGCGCGTCGTTGCCGTAGCAATAAGAGCGACTGCAGATGAGCCCCCTCTTCAAGTCATCGGGTAACCCCGGTCGGTAGCCACGCCGCGCCGCAGATTAAACATATCGCACCACACTAGGCTACCCTACATGTTGAACCTGAGCGTGGCTATGCAGTATTGCTTACGCAACCTACCGGGTTTAACTAAAGCTAAACCCCAGCTAATGTTTCTTGTTGTAATTCGTTCATAAATGTATTTTGAAACGTTTCCTGCTCAGTGATGAAAAGGGGAGACAAAACATGTTGCGGTCACTTACCCATCAGTGCCAGTGTTCTATTCAGCTCAGTCCTCAAGATTTCAAGCATTCTCTTAACACCTCTGTAACCCTGCATATAAAATATGAAGGCGGAGCACCTATAAGTCTATAGTTTAAGATAAGCCTCGTAATGTGGCCTCAAATAGGCGCTCTTCCCACCTGTGGAAATGAAAGCGAATCGCGTACTTATGCAAAGGAAAATTCTGCAATGCACAGATGTCATACGGAAACAAACGCAGGTGGTAAGGGCTTACCTTTCATTGTGTAAAGGGATAAACAAGTACTGTTTTTTATGTTCACCCAATGATGACGTAAATCACCAGTCATCAATAAATGAACCTTAGCGGAAGCGCTTATGCGCTACGAGTTCAGCAATAAAATGTAAACGTAAAATATGACTGTGTTATGAAATACATATGTGGTCTGCCTGACCGAGCGACACTCGGATAGAGGTCAGGTCCCTCGATTGTCTAGCGTGGTCAACCCTACTGAAAACCCTCATTACGTATTCATGCAGAGCAGCAAGCCGAGGCAGTAAAAGAGTGGATAAAGTCAAGGCTCCATCCATTTAAGCAGCAACGCCATAGCGCCTAAAACACGGCTGCACTGTGTAACCTTCCCACAAAACTAGGACAGCGATTCAGGAGCGTACAAGAGTGCTTCAGTGTTAATTTGATACCATCTTATATATATGTATATATATAGAGGTTTACGTTCAAATAGGTGTTTATAAAATACTGAAACCAAAAAAGCACCAGTTGCATGTGCGTACAGCACAAGTACTATGAACCATTATTAACCCTTTCACTGTTTGCAATGCGAGATGTCTATTTTCAAGGGGGCGTTGTAGCTATATTCCATAACATATTTGCTGCGCTTCAATTTACTGCACAGCAATAACGATTTCGATCCACGCTTCTCTCAGAATATTAGAAAGGTGCGCTATTTCGAACGCTACTCCCTCTCCGAAGGTCGCAGCGGCATTTTTACCGTCTGTGTCATCGCATTTTATTTTTAAATTTCTCCTCGCTAGATGAGCTGCAATGTCATGTAAAAAAAAGAACGTACGTGTTACCGTAAATTATTCGTCCGCGCCGAAGGCACGGCCACCATGGCAGAACAAAGCCTTGGTCAAACGCTCACGTCAACCTGCTTGCTTGCCGAGTCTTGATGCTTGAGTTAACCAGTGCGAATACACGAACGTGGAGGTCAAATAAAGTTAGTCGATTCACGCGGGATGTTCTTCAGCCGCAATCATTTTTGAAGAAAGCATGTCAAAAGACTGAGAGTTTTTTTTTACGCTTAGAAGCATACATTTTGAAGAATTTCTTAGATGCTCCTCTGCATGACTGTCAGGAAACCCTGCGGGGCAAATAATTTTATAGCGCACCTCTTTGGCGCCGGTTCCTGCGTTTCGCGGCGTCGCCATCGGCGTTGTCCCTCGTAAACAGGTTCTTTCCTGCGCATGAGCGCGCCACCGCGGAGGGCAGACCGAGTGGAGCAGGAAAGCGACTGCTGGCATCACACGCTCCAGGCTTATTTGTGTATTCTGCTTGAAGCACCGGTGAACTTTCATGAGTTTAACGGAACGTTTTTTGTGTTCAGTGCAACGCTCGGTAACCCGCACCGCCCTAGGCGAAAACGCATAGCCGCCGCTGTTCCCCACTTCAATCGGCCTGCCTATATAAATAGTTTATTATCTGCCAGAATTGTTAATAAGCCATGAGCGAAGCAACCCGTGGAAGTCTTTCGTCTGCCGCTGCGTACACAGCTTCTCTGCCCAGTGCCACCGTCGTCTTTCCTGCTGTAGCGCAGGCCACGTATTCGTTTAGATCAAGAACTCCTAGTGGAGTGTTTCTTGAAGATGGAAGATGTGAAAAACCAAAAGTCTGTAATGGTACATACATGTCTAACTCGAATGCGTTGCCTCAATCTACAGAAAACCTGAAAAACCTGGTAAGCAGCACTCAAATTTCGCATAAGGAAGTAACGTAATCATCGCCAATTTGTGGCAAAGGCGGTACCTACATTGTAGGCGAGTCCCCAGAGTGCAGGTCTCCCGACAAACACGGCCTTGGCACCCAGAGCGAGTGCCTTGACAATGTCAGTACCAGTGCGCACGCCACCATCCAGGTACACCTCCAGGGAGCCATTCACAGCTTTGACCACCTCTGTCAACGCCTCAATCTGCATTCCAGAGTTTTAAATAGTCAGCAGTGTTGCATTAGTAACGGCGTAGTTTTCATCATGCAACAGCAATAAGGATAGTAACATGAATCTGAGACTAACATTAATTACAAAACAAAATTAGCAAGGGTTGAGGGGGAGCTTCAGTTCGCTAGCCAAACCAACCTTCTACGAAGGGACTCTTTGTCGTCTGTGGTGAGACATCATTACTTGCATAGTTGAAATACAATGTCTAGAATATATATGTGTGCATACCGCACCGTTAGCTCTGAAGTCCCTCCGCTATGCTCCAGCGAGAATTCTAGGGGGCACGGGGAAGCTCTTACACAACTTGCTGCAATGTCGTCTGCAAGCACTTAGTCAATCGCCGATTTCGATGACATTACAGCGTCTAGAGGTTTGGCTGTAACGGCATGCCCTTGAGTGCCGCTCCTTCCTTCCTGTTCTTACTGCGACTTTCACGTGCATATAACACCTTTGTTTACCATGTTTACCAGCCGCCTGTGTCGTGCCAGTTTTATCAGATACTTTCGCAATGTACTGTTTTTACTGCATGAATTCCAGTGTTTCAAATTGCTTTTAGACCTCGCGTGCTTCTATCTATCCCATGTCTCCTCTAGCATTGCAGATGAAATACTCGTTCAGTAGCCACTCTCCTCATTTTAATAAGCATAAACTGCAATCCCAGAATCGACAAAGTTTGTTGCATGTCCGAAATGGCCCCGCGAGTTACCAAAGGTAGCGCACTTATATGAGCGCGCAACGCACAGGAAGGGAAAGATGGAAGGATCCTTAGGATAAACCTAATTTGTGACATACGATCTGTTAATTGTTGCAACTTTTGTTTGAATATTTATCTGTTTGACGTATCTGGATGTTTTTCTTTTATCAGCGGCAAACAAATATCTGATGACTTAATCATGCTTACTGCACAAATTATTTGCACTAAAAAATCAAACTCACAAAATACAGTCGACAAAACGCTTCTTATCAATCGGGAAACATAATTAACACGTATTTAAAGTCTTTTTTTTTGCATAAAACAATTGTGATGCCACTAGGTCTACATAACAAGAGTTGATATTTGTTGAGGGAATGCGTCAAAAAATAAAGAGTAAAACAGAACTACTCAATTTTGTTGTTTTTTAGTTCATCGTTTTGTACCTGACACCCGCCACGAGGCATATTCTGCATGAGACGCGCCGTGATGGTTCAGTGGTTAGGGCGGTAGACTGCAGTTCCCAAGGATGCGGGATCGAATTCCGACCACGGCGGCCATTTGTCAATGGAGGCTAAATGCAAGGCTACCACGTGGTGTGCGGTGTCAGTACACTATAAAGAACCTCGAAATTTTCGAAGCACGTCTACTACGACGTCTCTCGTAGGTTCCTGTTGGAAGTTAAACCCCACAAGACCGACAACCCTGACATTCTACATGATGTCAATAAATTCTGTACATAGCCTTTCTGAAGCTTGTTCAGACTGAATCACATTATAAGCACGCGTTCTAAAATATCTACAATCGTAAACGGCTGGACTGAAAATTACAGAAGGCCTCCTTTATCACAAAAGGCAGTAAAGGAGGAGAGAACATCCTCCGCGTCTTTAGCAGGTGTTCACAGCCGCTCAAAACATTCGTCACACTTCGTAATCATCGCCTATTTTATAGTTACATATCCAGCAGTGCAATACGTTAACACTGCGTTGCTGCGCAGTTGTGGTAGAATCATGAAGCTTTCGTCGACGTGGAGCCAGCACCTGGTGGAAGCTGGCCGCTCCCCCTATCATCCGTCATCATGTGCTGCTTCGACACAGAGACCGTACCATCGTTCACTCCTGGACTACATTACATCAACCAACTTTTCTTCTTTTGTTTGCGCGTACCCTTTATCCTTCATCAAATTTATTTCATGCCCCGAGGCAATAAACACCGCAAAAAAAAAATAAGGACGCCAGCACACCACCCGCACAGTTTCCTCTGCCTAGTGATTTCACCAGATTGTAAAAACGTAGGCACTTAACAGTTGGAAACTGCGAGACAGTGGGATGATGAATGAACCATGAAAAATGCAGTGCTATCTCTTATAATTTTTCAGTCGCATCTGGGCTGCAACTAGATATATCCAACATATTCAGTCTGATAGGTAAGACGTTTCAGTGTTCCTCTTAGTGTTATTCTAAGAGATTCTGTTGTGCAGGATGACAAAAAGCAGGCCTTTGTGTGCTCGGTGTCCGTTTCCAGCCATTTATATATTCCAAAGAATTTCGCAGAACCTATTCACAAATGATTTCCAGCAATGTTGAAGGCACCTTGGAACTCACGAAAGATAATAATCACGCATGAAGGCGATGAATAATTTGATTTGTGCTTTATATGCGTAGGACATTGAAATATGCTCTCCGTACAAAATGCCCACCTCGGTACACCGTGCTTCGGATAAGCGAAACACGGCGTATATTAAGTGCCCTGATATGCATTATTGTGCAAGTCACAGTAGCCTACATATTTTGGTCCCCAAAGCAAACTAGGGTACAGCCACGGACATTTTGCTAATATTACGCACTATCCTATAGACGTCGACTTTACTGGCAGATAATCAGGACATCTTTTCATGCACTTGACGTAGTTTATGATTTATCAGCATTAAGATTATGCAATAGCGTAAACGGAATAAACACTGTAACTCAGGAGGCTCGGCTAGACATTACCAATCTGAAGAAGACCTGACTATTTCGGAGCCGCATTGCCATTTCCTATCGCACGGTTTTGTCTGGGCTCGCTGACCTAGTCAGAGGTCAGTTAGCCAAGGCAGGAACTAGCGATTAGAGATGGATGTGCGGCTATCACGAAAGCCAGTCTTGTTTGAGTTGTTTCCACCGCCTAAAATGAAAACCCTTGCTCTCTGAAAGTAAATGGTCTTCCATTACCGTTGTCTCATATAATAAAATAAATATATGTTTAATTTCGGCGACGACTCAGTATAGCAGAGCCATGCGTAAAAGTAGACGATGAGCCGCGCCGTAGGGGCGGCAGCTGCTTGTGAGCAGAAACTTGCATGTATTCCAGCCATCACTCCTACCAACAACACCGTATACTTGTCAACGCTCCTCAAGAAAGATTTGTTCTGGCACTCACTTATTATTTAAGGAAAACAGCAAATTTTAGCACGCTCTTCTGACGTTGGCGCAAAGGGTGCTCCATATCATTGGCGCGGGCCTTGCAGGAGGCACGGCCGGCGCGGATTGCTGTACGTGTTTACTGCGGTGGAGGAAGTGGAATGGGTATCATATTCGAGAGCCTGTCCTTGGTACGAACACTGTCCGGTTTGTAAAAAAAAGTTCATAGGCGTTTTATTCGAGGATCTACTGGAAAGCAGTGATGCGAAAACATTCAAGGTGCACTAACACTGTCCCTGCATGCTTCCCACGTGCGCTCTCGGCAACCAGCCTTCGATTTCTTTGAACATTTGTGCCGTCCAAGATCATGCATTACTGCTAAAATGACGCTATCACCAAGAATGGCACTAATGAAGAGATTTGTCTTTTAAGCGGCAAAATACTGAGAAGCAAGGCCGCTCGACCATGCATAAAGCATGCGAATGCACAGTCTGCTCGGGGCTGGTAACAGTGGGCCGGCGGAATGAACTGGTTGGAGAGTATTTTCCGTCTCTCCGGCTCACTCTCGGTAAAACGATTTATACTACTTGCCACAGGTTCCAGCACACATTTTCAAAATCAATAGCACACGCACAAGATTGTTCATCTACACCGGGCTAGTTTCACTCACCAATTACTGTTCTTTATTCGCACAGTCTCACTGTCAATCACCCCAATCAATCAACACAACATATATAATATGCTCCCTACAAGGCGTCCTTAAATTATCATCATCATCAGCAGCAGGCTGATTATACCCGCTGCAGGGCGAAGGCCTCTCCCATATTTCTCCACTTAACCCGGTTCTGTGCTAGCTGCATCCACTTGACCCCTGCGAATTTCTTAACCTAGTTACCCACCTAACTTTCTCCCGCCCCCTGCTACGCTTTCCTTCCTTTGAAATCCAGTTTGTTAACCTAAGCGACCATCGGTTATCCTCTCTTCGCACTACATGTCCTGCCCATGTCCATTTCTTCTTCTTAATTTCCACTAGAATGTCGGTAACTTGAGTTATTTTTCTGACCCACTCTGCACGCTTTCTATCTCTTAATGTTACCCCTACCATTTTTCGTTCCATAGCCCTCTGGGTTGTCCTCAACTTAAGTAGAACTCTCTAAGTTAGCCTCCACGTTTCAGCCCCATAGGTGAGTACAGGCAAGATGCAACTGTTGTATACTTTCCTCTTGAGCGATACCGGTAAGCTGCTAGTCATAATCTGCGAGTGCTCGCCGAGTGCGCTCCATCCCAATCTTATTCTTCTTGTTATTTCCTTTTCATGGTCCGGATCTGCGGTTACTACCTGTCCTAAGTAGACATATTCGCCTACTACTTCCATTATTTCGCTACCTAATGTACACTGCTGTTCCTTCCCGAGGCTGTTGAACATTACCTCAGTCTTCTGCATATTGATTTTCAAGCCTACCTTTCTACTTTTTCTGTCTAGGTCATGAATCATTATTTGCAGTTCATCCCCCGAGTTGCTTAGCAAGGCAATGTCATCAGCAAATCGCAGATTACTGAGGTATTCTCCATCTGCCCTTATCCCTAACTGCTCCCATTCCAAGTCTCTGAATACTTCCTCTAAACAAGCTGTAAATAGTACTGGGGAGATTGTGTCTCCTTGCCTTTCTATATGGAAATTTTGTTACTTTCTTTATGCAGAACTATGGTTGCTGTGCAGCCACTATATATATCTTCCAGCACTTTCACGTACGGCTCGTCTACCCCCTGATTTCGCAATGCCTGCATCACCGCCGAGGTTTCAACTGAGTCAAATGCTTTTTCATAATCAATGAATGCTATGTATTAGGGCTGGTTATATTCCGAGCATTTTTCTATCACCTGATTGATGGTATGGATATGATCGATAGTAGAGTAGCGTGTCCGAAACCCTGCTTGATCCTTTGCTTGACTGCTGTCTAAGCTTGCCCTGATTCTATTAGCGATTACCTTCAGTTCAGTTCAGTCGTTCAGTCGTGTCCGACTCTTCGTGACCCTATGGACCATGTCACGCCACGCTTTCCGGTCTTTCACCATCTTCCTAACATCACATAACTTCATCTGCAGTGCCTCGAGGATGCCATATAACCATCGTGTTCGCTGCCTACCCCTTCTCCGGCGACCCTCAACCTTTGCCAACATCAAATCTTTCTCCAGCGACTCCTCTCTTCTCATCAGATGACCACAGTAGCTGAGCTTTAACTTTAGAATTTGACCCTCCAATGAGCAGTCAGGTTTTATGGTCGACAATATCGACTGATTTCATCTTCTGGCAGTCCAAGGATGTTAAACCTGGAAAGCGCATAAAAAACAACGGACAACAGCAAGAGACAGACGCACGAGCGCTTACTTCCAACTGATTTTAATTTCATGCGAGAAGCAG
>JAJIZL010020227.1:477514-503974 GCA_023969395.1 Amblyomma maculatum | reverse complement strand
AGGTTCCTGAGGAGACAGATGAGGTGAATTGGAACTCCCATCTCTTGGAGAGCTTGCTACAATCTGCTGTGATCTACGCAGTCAAACGCTTTTGCATAATCAATAAAGCAGAAGTAGATGGGTTTCTGGAACTCTCTTGTTTTTTCCATGATCCAGCGAAGGTTGGCAATTTGGTCTCTTGTTCATCGGCCCTTGCGAAACCCAGCTTCCACGTCCGGAAGCTCCCGATCCACATACTGCTGCAGCCTACCTTGGAGGATTTTCAACATCACCTTGCTAGCATGCGAAATAAGCGCGATCGTGCGGTAGCTGGAACAATCTTTGGCACTGCCTTTCTTTGGGATGGGGATGTAAACTGACCTCCTCCAATCCTGTGGCCACTGCAGGGTTGTCCAAATCTTCTGACATAATGTATGCAGAATGTTAACAGCGTCATGGTTGAGGTTTTGAAGCAACTCAGCTGGAATGCCATCAATTCCGCTAGCTTTGTTCTTAACAAGGCTGGCTAAGGCCCATACAACTTCACTCTTCAGGATGCCCGCCTCGAGATCAGTAATCACAAGTGTCTTATGTTGGGTTTACACTTTCGGGTCCTTCTTGTACAGTTCTTCTGTGTATTCCTGCCACCTTTTCTTTATCTCTGAGACTTCAGTGAGGTCCTTGCCTCGTTTGTCCTTTATTATGCCCAGCTTAGCACAGAAGCTTCCTTTGATATCTTTGATTGTCTTATACAGAGCTCTTGTGTTCCTTAATTAGCTGTTGTCCTCAACTGCTTGGCACTGTATGTTCAGGAAGGCATTCTTTTCTCTCCTTGCTATTTTCTGAAAGTCCGCATTGAGAACCTTGTATCTTTCTCTTTCCCCTATAACTTTTGCCATCCTGCTTTCCTCAGCTATTTGCAAAGCCTCTTCAGATAACCAGTTTTATTTCTTGCATTTCTTTTGCTTTGGAACTACCTTAGTAGCAACTTCTTGTATTATATCACGAACATCGGTCCACATCTCTTCGGGCTCTCTGTCTTCTATATCTAATTCTTGAAATCGATTCCTGACTTCCACAGCATATTCTAATGGAATTTGATCCAGATCGTACCTGAAAGGCCTTCTAGTTTTCTGCGTTTTCCTCAATCGAAGCTTAATTTTGGCAACAAGAAGCTGATGATCGGTGCCACAATCGGCCCCAGGCCTTGTTTTTACTGCTTGTATAGCGCTTCTTCTTCTCTGCCGGCAAAGAATATAATCGATCTGATTCCTGTATAGACCGTCCGCTGAAGTCCATGTGTACAGGCGCCTCTTGTGTTGTTGAAAATGAGTATTCGCTATGGTCAGGTTGTTTTCTTAACAAAACTCTACTAGCCTCTGCCCAGCTTCATTTGGCTCGCCAAGACCGAACTTGCCTATAATTCAGGATATTTCTTCACTCCCGACCTTAGCATTGCCGTCTTCAATGAGAAAAACGACGTCTGATGATGGGGTGCGGTCTAAAAGGCACTGTAGGCCCGCATAAAATCTCTCAACGTCAGCTTCTTCAGCAGTAGTGGTCGGTGCATAGACTTGGATAACTGTTATGCTGAAAGGGTGACCTTGGATCTGAAGTGAAATCATTCGGTCGTTTTTGGGGTTGTACCCTAGCACTGCTTTGCCCATTCTTCTCTTTACTATGAGAGCGACCCCATTCCTTCTCTTGGATTCGTGCCCACAATAAAAGACATAATGGTCGCCGGAGTTAGATTCTCCCATTCCGGTCCACTTGAGCTCGCTGATACCCAAGATATGAATGTTCCATCTGTTCATTTCTCGCATGACGACATCCAGTTTACTTTGCGTCATAGATCTTACATTCCATGTTGCTATTTGATATATCTCCTTGCAACATCGGACTTCCCGGTCGCTTCCCGACACATCCACAACTGAGCGTCCTTTTGGCTTTAGCCCAGCCGCTTCATTCGTCCTGGAGCTACTAGGAATCGCCCTTTGTTCATCCCCAGTAACATGTGGGACGCCTTCCAACCTGGGGGCCTCATCTTCCGGCGCCATATCTTTAATGGTATTACCTTAGTAAATACCTTATACGTAACAGATAGTAAGCTGATTGGTCTGTAATTTTTAAGGTCCTTAGAGTCCCCTTTCTTGTCAATGAGTATAATGTTTGCATTCGTCCATGGTTCCGGTACCGTCGATGACATCAGGCACTGCATATACAGGGTGGCCAGTTTTTCTAGCACGATATCCCCCCCCCCCCCCCCCCCCTCCCCCAGCAAATCTGTAGTTATCTGATCCTCTCCAGCTGATTTCCCCCTTTTCATAGTTTCTATTGCTTTCTTGACCTCGTTCTTCAGTGGTGGAACGACTGACTGTTTTTCCCTACCGCCAATCTCATTACGGTCCTGACTACTTTGGCTACTGTAGAGTTCTGTATAGAACTCCTCGGCTAGTTTGATTATTTTGTCCATATTAGTGATGACGTTGCCCGCCTTGTCCCTTATCGCATACATCTGGTTTTTGCCTATGCCCAATTTCTTCTTTACCGCTTTAAGGCTTCCCCCGTTCTTTACAGCATGCTCAATTTTCTCCATGTTATACTTCCTTATATCGGCCACCTTGCGCTTATTGATTAGCTTTGATATCTCGGCCAATTCGATCTGGTCTGTTGGATTGGAAGCTTTCATACTCTGGCGTTTCTTAATCAAATCTTTCGTCTCCTTAGACAGCTTACCGGTATCCTCTCTAACTATCCTACCGCCTACTTCTATCGCGCACTCAGTAATGATATCTCTGAAATTATTGTTCCTTGCCTCTAGGGTAATGTCGCCATCCTCAGTTAGAGCTGAATACCTATTCTGTAGCGAGATCCTGAATTCTTTTGCCCTCCCCCTCACCGCTAATTCTTTGATGAACTTCTTTCTTACTAATCTGCTGCGTTCCTTCTTCAGATTTAGGCTAATTCGGAACCTCAACATCCTGTGGTCACTGCATCGCACTTTCCCGATTACCTCTACATCCTGCACAATGGCGGGGGTTGAACACATTATGAAGTCGATTTCATTTTTAGTCTCTCCGAGGACTTTTCCATGTTCATTTCCGGTTCTTCCGTTTGCTGAAGAAGGTATTCATGATTCGTAAGTTATTGCGCTCTGCAAACTCAACTAGTAACTCCCCCCTGCTATTCCTAGAACCAATGCCATAGTCACCTACTGCCTTGTCTCCTGCCTGTTTTTTCCCTACCTTGGCACTGAAGTCCCCAATTAGTACAGTATACTGCGTCTTTACTTTTCGAATTGCCGATTCTACATCTTCATAGAAGGTTTCAACTGCCTGTTCATCATAACTACATGTAGGTGCATAGGCCTGTACAACCTTCAGTTTATACCGCTTATTAAGCCTCATTACGATTCCTGCAACGCTCTCATTAATACTATAGAATTCATCTATATTACCCGCTATATACTTATTGACAAGGAAACCTACTTCTCGTTGTCGCCTCTCTGGTAAACCTCGATAACACAGTACATGCCCATCCTTCAGTACAGTATATGCCTCATTCGGCCTCCTAACCTCACTAAGCCCTATGACATCCCATTTCATGCCCTCTAGTTCCTCTAACAGCACTGCTAAACTAGCTTCACTAGCTAAGGTTCAACATTAAACGTTGCCAGGGTCAGTTTCCAATGGCGGCCTGTCCAGCGGAGCCAGGCTTTCTTAGCCCCCCCTGCTGCGTCACAGGCCTGACCGCCGCCGTGGTCAGTTATTCCGCAGCCGCTGGTAACTGAGGGCCGGGGTTTTATGGAGCTTATCATAGGAGGTTGTGGCCAATTACTGCACCAGGGTGGCCAACTCCTGTTCTGGGGAGGGAGTGCGTTGCCGGAGGTGTTCACCGGCATCAGGTAGCACCCCAAACCTGTTTATGCAATTCCATCGACACGCGGATTTTTTTTTCTTTTTCACCCGGTGGAGAATTGCCGGCACCGGGGTTTGATCCCCGGTCCTCTTGCATGTGAGGCGGAGCACAGTGCAGAACTAATAAGCACACATTTCAAGCTGCAATGGCTCCAAGCTTGAATCATTAGACAGATCTGGACTAAACCTTCAGATCCAGCTAAACCCACATTAAAATTAGGCAGTCAAGGCCAAAAATAAAAGTCTACTTGTTTAACCACTCTATAGTTAACATCTGTCCATGGTGAAATTTCACTGTCCAGATCTAGAAGATCGACTTCTGGAGATATGAAGAATGACTCTCTTTTGACTGCACTAGTTGGCGAGATTAAAGCAAATTTACAAACTCGTACCTTAGTCTGCGCCTCAATGGCAAACCACAACGTTAATAATTAACTACAAAACTTCGCATGCTGCTGCGACAGCCCACGCTGGAGCACCTGCCATGCAAATGTTATGAAACACTTCTTCTATTTGCAGAAAAGGCTCCTCAAAGACCTGCTACAAAAAAAAAAAACGCTGGCACCTGCAGCACAGCTCATTATACAGAATGTTTTTTCAACTATAGCCCTTGAAATAAACTTGCTGGCCGCAGCATGACAGCGCTACCTAAATATTTTCGCCGCAGAAAATTGTCTCGTTTACTTCGACCTTGAAAGCTCCCTCTCAAACCGGGGTACTGCGGCATGTTGTCTGGTCAACTAGACCAGTACGCTTCGCATGTGGTGCGTGCACACGATGTTTCAAAGCAGCAGTCTTTGGCGCATAAGCTGAGTGTCCTAACCACTAATCTACCCATATTTTCTAATTATGGTATTTATTCCTATCAAGCAAAGCTCTTTATAGTTTGCGCGGACTATTCTCTCACGGTACTTAAATCCACACTGTACCCTACATGTAGCAACAAAATCGCAGGAAAGCAGAAAATATAAATCGACTACAGGATGACCAACCACGTATTTCTTTCTGAATATTTCTGTTGTGTTGCCATTCCCACTTAATATTCTGGGGACTACAGTGCTATCAGTTGTAGCTAGCCGAATGCCCTGTTAGCAGGCTGCTAATGCTCCCTGGCTATCAGGAAGTGTCAATATTATTTCACTGCTTTATTACGCATCGCTTTTCTCGCTGACAAATACCAGCGTATCCTACATTACGAGTGCGGCTCCTTTTTAATGGCAATATAGGTGCACGTACTTTTTCCTGCATAGATAAATTTCCAGCCAAGTAATGGATAACATCTTGCATCTTTTATTTTCATATTATGCCAGCGAAGCTGAGCCCTTTTAACGTGTAAATGCACAAGGAAGCATTGAGTGAATGACGGCTTGATCCGTACCCATTAAAAACAACAGAAAAGGAAGTAGGTAAATCGTCAAATATAGGTCATTTCTATCACTTTTGCCGTGCTTTTTTCACTTCATCGTGGTAATAACGTAGAACGTTCTTTAAAGTTCTTTTGTATACTACATCGTCTGGTATGGAACTGTCAATGTATATTTCCCTAGTCAGAGGTGTGTTACAGCTATGCTGCGGAATATTTCCCATGTTTTCAGGTGGAATGTTTCACTCTTGCTTGCCTTTCATATCATAGGCTCTTTTTCAATCAGGGATGTGAAAAGGTGCAACAGGATTGGACGCGCTGCAGTGATTTTGGCAGTTTGTAATGAACGCTTACGCTCGCAGAGGAGAACGCACATCTCACAGTGTGATGAGCTTACGTGGCAGCTATGGCACTCGTATGGCCTTACAGCGTCGCGGTGTTTCTAGAAAATTAAGCGTAACTGAAAAATACAGAAGGTAGTGATGTGTGCTGCATATGTTTTCACCGCGCTGACGTAGTTCCGAACCGAACGTGGTCTCTCTGGTTTGAAGTCCACACCGGATTCGCACGTCCTGTTTGAGTTCAAACCGGACATAGTCATTTCAGTTTGAGCTCCATACCGGACCAGTCCGTCGGTATTTTATTCCAAGCCATATATGGCCTGTCTGAATTCAGGGCTATAAAAGACCAATATAAACATGCCCAAGATATAAAAGGGACAGGTCACGCTGCCATGACATCGATACTGGACGAGCAAGGAGGATTAAAAGCTAAAAGCTGGTTTGGCACGATACCCGATTAATGAAAGAGATGGCATCCAAAGTAATTATCCACGTTCCGAATTTCAGGAGCTTACCGTAGCCGGCGATCCGTCCAGCTGCCGCCCGCCGTGGTTTGACACGATTATGGCACTCGCGCCGTACCGGACAGCTAGAGATGCGTCCTCCGCTGCATAGCCAAACACAGTTCGCCTTCTTAAGTGACTTCGTATTTGTTATAGGGAAACTGCAGTTCTAACATGCTCATTGTCATATTTTTGTTTACATATTGCGAAGTACAGCTTGACAAGATAAGAAGGAGCCTGGCGATAATATTTATCGCCAGCAGGCACACATACGTTTTATCGTCTTCATTGCTTCAAGTGCGACAGGGCTGGTTTATTTTAGCGCATTGAGCACCTGTCCAGTTCTGCGCAGATAGCTAAGTAAAAAAACACTGGGAGGTTCTCATGAAGAGTCGGACCAGTCTGACCAAAAGGCACAGATATTGACTCTAGTGGTCGATATGTCTTCCCATGTGCTGGTACCCTTCTCATTGTATACATATGTGAACGATTTCGGGAGCAGGCGAATCAATAGCATAGCTTGTCGCCGAAAAGTAGGCCAGATATCAAGAGGAGACCATTTATGCTCTAATATTTGCATTTCAATTGCGTGGACGCTCCTTTCGAATCGAATACGGTTGTTTTCTTATCAGTACTTAATGTACAGGGTCATCCACTTCTAGCTATAACACGGCCACTCCTTAAAAACAACATTGTGTCCGACGCAGGCACATATCGATGCAAAGCGATGCGAACACATAGGGAGCCAGACGTGCTGCTTCACATGGCCTGCCACTTAACTTTATTGCATTGTCGGGTCGGACGCAATTGCGCTTTGAAAGCAGCGACCGTGTTATAGCTAGAAGTGGATGAGGCTGTACCTCTCAGGTGATCCGATGTACACATCCCAGTCCGGGGTGTTCATCCACAATCTTAATTCAAACTAGTAACATTTCCGCGCGGTCAAGTAATAAAGCAAACTAATGCGTCTTTGCGGACATCCCTAAACATGGTGCTTCAAACATTTGTTGGTTAGAAGCCGCAAGTGCGATGTCTCTATGCGCCTGGGTAAAATGATTCGGCTTGTTGGACCTCAATTAAAGACAGTAAAAAGGAATCATACCCGAGCAATTCAATATCGTACAGTAAGCGCACTTTGCTCTCATACGAGAGAGTGATAAAACAAGCATGGTGGTTTGGAGACTATAGCATGCGTACTGAGGACGGCGGTATCCCCCGATCGAATATTTTAAGCAAACACATCAGTTAGAGGTAACTTATACCATAACAAGTGATAGCCACATTGACACGGTGAAAGGACAAGTAGTCTTGCGTGATGCTTTGCTTAGGGCATCATTCTCCTCTTCATACAAGCCCTTGTGTGAATAATGATAAGATAAGAGGCTTCCCTTTTGAAAATGGGGCTGGCAGATATCAACATGATCACCATTCTTCCTTTGTTTCTTTATTGCAGCTTTAAATGTCTATAATTTGTCAATATTATAAAGGTATTTTTAATCTAAATTCCTTACCTTATGTCACCTCCCTTAATTACAGCCAGAAATCTTCCAATCGCAACTTGGTAACTCCCATCGCAGATTTATTCACCTGACCATCAGTATACCTAAGCCATATGGCCTCAGCGAGAGTTATTGTGCGTGCATCGCCAATCGGATGGACGTCAACACGTTCGAGCGTGAGATGTTCAACTGCTTACGCAGACTTCCCAGAAGCTGCATGTGTGTCATCTTGCCGGCCAAAGTTTTCTTTTACCGGCTTGTTCTAGGGTAGCTTATACTAACATAAAATAGCAGGACACAGCTTCTTGAATTGTAATAGAGAAATTTCTTCCTTATCTGTGCTAATTTCGAGGTAGTTGTATCTAGTCAGCATCTAATTGACACAGGTTTTATTTCATGTGTTCTGTATTTCCATTCAAGCTCTTAAATCTTCTGTCCAGATGTCCTGCAGGCTTATTGCTTATTCTCCTAATCCTTTCCCGCCAATTTGAGTCTGCGCTCTTTCTGTAGACTGCATAAATGCATTGTTTGCCCACCTGTTCTCTTCAAAATTTCTGACGTGTTCTTCGTAAAATATTTTATTCTGAGCTCCCCGTACTTCGAATGATGGCCAACTCATATCTTCATGTACTGCCTCGTTTGTGGTTTTGCCGTGGGCAGATAGTGCATGCTTCTTGACAGCTCTGTGAGTTCTCCCTTAACTGTAGTGTATTTCCAGCCTGAGTACACATCCGCATTCCAGAATGTAAGCCATGGCACAATAATTCTATTTGAAATACATCTCAGTACCTTATCTCAGTACCTCTGTACCTCAGTATGTTCGTTATCTCGGCATCTCTTGGTCCTTTTCTTCTACCTATTCCTCCTTTTTGTAAGAATGCTTTTCGTTTCTTTTAGCATATTCCTTTGTATTTGTTTTCTACCGCTCTGGTTATATTATCGTTCGTAATGTAAGCATCAGATAAAATGAATGGTCTCTGTCCCCATAAGACGTCATTTATATAGCTTCACCAAAGGCCAGTCGATCAGTCGCGTTAGCGACCAGCGCACTTATTTTCCACTAGCATTTGACGCGGTGCTACCTAATTAGCGCTGTAACTAAATCAGGAAGGCGACGCATATAAAAATGGGATTAAGCACACGAGCTTTGGTACGAAAATGGCGGCACCGACAACGCTACCATGGCATGCGCAACTACGGCTTTGTGATACTGATTTGATCACAGCTTGTGATGCTCAATTTTCGTGTGATCAATTGGTTGCACTTCGAAGAATAGTGTTGGTCACTCACGATTTACAATTCCTTTGAGTACCACGGGAAGCTTGGTGTGGTTCTTGAGCCAAGTAACGTCCTTCCACGTGAGTGCAGGGTCGAAGAAGTCATCGGTGTACTTTGTGAGTCCGGACCCCTTCACTCCCTTCTCGAACACGTCATAATCGGTACCGGCAAAGTTTGCAAGCCTAGAATGAAACACAGCTGCTGGCATAACAGAACGAGAAGCCGCAAGCGAATATATTATGTAAATGAATAATTCGGTAAATACCTTACCCTTTCAAATGGAGTAAAAGACTTATTTTAATGGTTGGTTTGTGGTTAGTTTGTGGGGTTTAACGTCCCAAATATTTCATTGTATCTAGTTGTTCTCTAGAAGATGGTGTTAAACGTGCAGTTTTTATTAGATGCCCATGAAACCTTCAGCTAACGAACGTCGTATTTCCTGTACTGTAATTTAGATCGCAAGGTTCTCCTTGTTCTCGTGCCTTTCTAGCTTCTGGTTGTGCCACCCTCCGTTTCCGATATTGTCGTCATTGCGCAAAAGCAAGCCGAGCAGACCACGCCAGAGTATGTTTTGTCTCTGAGTGAAATCTATTATATAACCTAAAACAAGTTGTAGACAAGACGGAGCAACTAAAAGTATTGAGGGAACATGACAGTACATTAGGTTTAAGAATATGATGAACAATTTTGACAGGTACAACTTTTCGTCAGTGAAGAAACTGCTATGGGCATTCGGCACAAACTTGCAACGCTCAGCCGCTCACTGATGCATCTTTATTCACCACTTACAGTGCAATTGTTAATATATAATTTACAGCTGGACCTAATGCGTTGAGCAGCGGATATACGCAGAGCGGAATCCAAAAGAATACAGGCATTGTGAGTTTTACCGCTTGCTATTCCTGCTTCATACGTTGTAATTTTATCTTAGTGATATCATTGACGCGACTGCTTTTGTTTCAAAACGGGACTTTACAAGACATTTCTTTTTAAAACAAAGCATAATTAAACAAAACGAATAATGGATCTTGCTTTATGTCCAATTTACATTTTACCATCCCTAAAATGCACGAGCAACGTTTTCAGCATAATTGTCCTAGTGAGACCCACTACATAGGGAACAGTAAAACAGACTCACTTGATTCCCTCTGGCGTTGTGAACGCGTTTCGAACATCCACTATTCGCTGACCCCAGACAGGCGCGTCCACAGTCAACACGATGACATTGAATTTCGCTTGCTCCGCTCGCCGTATAAGTTCCTTTGTGATGGTCCTGTTCTTGAAGACGTACAGCTGCAGCCAGAGCATCGCACGGGAAGCATTTTTTCTAATATCCTCGATCGAGATGGAGCTCAGAGTGCTGAGAATCATCACCGTCCTGGCTGCTTGGGATGCTGCACAGAATCGTCACTAGTTCTTAATGTTTTACACGCCCTGCTTCAGTCACTTACTTCCTCTTTCTAAGAAGCAGTCGGGCAGCCAAAATGATTTTATTTTTTACTCAACTTTGTCTTAAGTCTGCTCTGTGGAACCGTTTACGCTCTAGGATCACTATCTAGCCCTTCGGCCTCCAAAATGTGTAACATAACTTATTCGTTTATAGCAAAATGCCTGTCTGTCCCCATGACTGTCTTTGAACATTTACCGGTTTACCGCTTTGATCAAAAAGCATTGTGAGAAATAGCACCGAAAATTAGATTTATAGCTGTATTAAGAAATATCAGCAGTTTCAACTCCCGAGCTCTAAATAAATGACATTTCTCTCCTGCCTTTTTCGGGTGAAATGCATGGTCTTCATTGCGGAAACAAACAAGAAAAATTGAAGAAAGAAACGAACGCCGCAGAACCGTCAGCTATTGTTTCACCTCAGTATATATATATATAAAAGTACATGTATACAGTAATCTTTCAAAACCCTTTAAGGAAAAGCAGCCGCTAACTAAGTGTTGACGTGTGTACTTTCAGTATCCTCGTTGAGTCGCAAGGATTCCCGTAGGATTCAGCAAGGATTACCCGTAAGATAAACAAAGTACGAGAAAGCGGGATCAAATTATAGGAGCATTTAGGCTCTTCTTAAAAGGGCATGACGTGTTTTTATTAGTGATACCTATGTGCGGCACACTTTGCCGTTCCCCGTTAGCGTCATCGTCATATTTCCTCTCCATATTTCTCCCATTAACCTGGTTCTGTGCTAACTGCATCCACTTGACCCCTGCGAACTTCTTAATCTCATCCGCCCACCTAACTTTCTGCCGCCCCCTGCTACGGTTTCCTTGCCTTGGAATCCAGTTTGTTACCCTAAACGACCATCGGTTATCCTCTCTCCGCACTACATGTCCTGCCCAAGCCCATTTCTTCTTCCCTGTTAGCATACAGCTGCCCAATCATTAACTGGCGTTCATGAAGGCGGCATTTTCAGTCGCTCTGAAAATTACAAAGGAGTTAATCTGCATAAGTCCAAGCATAATTGCAAGGGCTCACCAAGCTCTTGCTTAATCGTGAACTTCCGGCAACTTTTATCAGTCCTAAGCCGCAGGAGCATCGAAATGGCGGCCGTGCGGCATGATTTGGGTGGCTGTAGGTGTAGTATCTGCTTTCTTACTTGTGAATCCCTTTATAATGTCTGTATTATCACATATCGTCTT
Organism: Amblyomma maculatum; assembly: GCA_023969395.1. Classification (NCBI taxonomy): domain Eukaryota; kingdom Metazoa; phylum Arthropoda; class Arachnida; order Ixodida; family Ixodidae; genus Amblyomma; species Amblyomma maculatum. The sequence goes on along the minus strand of JAJIZL010020227.1, from coordinate 492,449 downwards.
ATCAGGATGCAGATGAGCTCTCCACTTTATGCAGATAACGGTGGTAACATGCCACCAGACATGGATGTAAATCGCGGGCCCTTACTAATTCTCTGCAGTACCAGTGTGTCTGCCTGATGAAGCAACTTGCCTGATCGCCATCGAAGAGGCATTTAAGACTGAATCCTATCCAACCTTCTCACCCAAAATCAGCATCCCAAGCTACAGCACATCCGAACATTGGGACCGCATGCGGGGTCTTTACGGCACAAAACCAATCGAAAAATTTACGGTCGGCTGCGCCAACTACCAATAACTTACCAGTCTAGCCAGTGCTTTTTGTTGACAACGCCAAATGTTCGGCTGAACAAGACCTTTAAAGCTATCAGTTAAACGATTGCCCATACTAGGGCTTCTCCGATATTCTAACGCAGACAGATCGCCTACTCCTGTCGCTGCTCAGACCACTCGTTCATCCCCGCAGCAGATCTGCTCGAGCTTAAAATTGCCGTCCCCTCGTGCTGCGCATTGACTTCTGTTCTCTTATCTAGCTTTGATCAAGACAGTAGCATGTCGAAGCGGCATCGCGGGCGCCCACTTGCACATGCATGTTCAAACGCGTGGTTGTTCCTGTACGAGAGCTTCCAAACGCAATACCAGGTGCACACATGTGCCCCATTTTCCCCCTATGAAAATAAAGCCAGGAAGAAACAATGTGCGGAACATCTGGCTCCACAGCATATCACACAATCAAAAAACGGGCACACGCGCAGGTGTTCAAGTTACGTCTTCAGCCTCTAATAACAATGCAAAAGCTCTGTGATGAAAATCAGTTTCCCTATAAAGAAACAAACCTACGCGAAAAAGCACATGCGGAAATTTGTTTGGTGCACGGAAGTTTTTTACTGCATGCCATGTCATGTAGTAAACTTTATGTAGGCCAGACCGGAAGCGAATAAATGACAGGCTTCGTGAACATCGCGAAACAGAAAGCAAACGATGACGATAGTCTATTTGAGGAACGTGTAGAGTGCAAGTCAGATGCATGTACCCTAGAGTTTAATGGATGTCAAGGCGTTAACAGGAACAGGAAAGAACTAAAAAGAGATACCTTGAGAAAATATAGAGAAAACGCCAAAAAAGTTGATATATGAGCGTGTCTTCTGTTAGCTATCAAAGAATGAGTAGTTTTCGTTAATGATGCTGAACAAATTTAGAATTTATAACGCTAGCGACTTGCAGTGTGATGGGCATGGGGGGTATTTTCTGACGCACTGACTCGGCATAAAAATATGTACATCATTTCTATAAAAAATATGTTCGAGGTTAGCGCATGCACTGAAGTCTTCATCATCGAGTCACCTGCATGATAGATTTTAGGCACTGCAGCATGGTCATCATCATCATCATCATCATCATCATCAGCCTGACTATACCCACTGCAGGGCGAAGGCCTCTCCCATATTTCTCCACTTAACCCGGTTCTGTTCTCGCTGCATCCACTTGACCCCTGCGAACTTAATCTCATCCGCCCACCTAACTTTCTGCCGCCCCCTGCTACGCTTTCCTTCCCTTGGAATCCAGTTTGTTACCCTAAGCGACCATCGGTTATCCTCTCTTCGCACTACATGTCCTGCCCATGTCCATGGCAGGACATGGTCATAAACAAGTTTAAACTGTCGTCCATGTGAGCAAAATCTGTTTCGTTACACAAGACGAGATATGTGTAGGAATCTATACTACCGGGTTATTCTCCTCAATTATTGCATAGATAATAAATAAATTATTTCTGTCGGCAATGGCTGTGCAGATACCGCCTTTACCTATATATCTTGAAGTACGAAACAGATGGCAGCAAGCTCCCTTTCGTTAAAGCGCAATCATCTGCTCTGCAACCTTCATACTCGTCGGGGTGCGGGTTCCGTCAACCTCTGCAACCAGCAGGGTGCACACTGCAAGAGCAGCTGTTTTCGATTTCTTTTCTTGTCCTTTGCCTGTCAATGACAAAAGCTAAACGAGAGTCAAGCCGCATCATATTTGTCTCAATAGAAAGTCATCGTATACAGGAGAAGCCGCTATACATGCCCATAATGTCCCAGCATCTTCATACCAACTGTCCCTGCCTCACCTTTTGCAGTTCCTATATCACCGTCCTCGTGGGCCATTTTCTGCATGGCCGAAGGCGAGATGCGAACGGGCATGCCAACATCTTTTCCAAGTATTGTGGTGTTCAGAGTTCTATTAACTACATTTACCAACACGTGGAAGGGTAGCCGCCACCTGTGAGCATGAAGAAAAAGAAAAAGAAACAAAATATGTCGGCTTCTCAATTCAGTTAAGCCTGAATATGGGTAGCACAAGCCACCAAACGAATTGCTCACAAAGTCCAACTCGAACTCTTCTCGCCGATGCACTGGATGCGAACAGTATGGTATGATCGACGATTCGACGCGTCTTGTTCGCGTCTTCAGAATATAATCGTTGTTTACCAAACAACATGTGGCGCATACCCACACAGGAGGATTGGCTAACTGGGCAGCACAGCAAGCTTTACTTGTATACACACTTACCTATGCTTACATACCTAAAACGAAATGTGGGGAGGAGTAGAGAAAAAGAAACGAAAAGATGGAGCAAATGAAATGAAAAAGAAAAAGGAAGAAGAATATTGGACGCGGGATATTGACACTGGGGTTTTTAGAACAAGAAATACTAAAAAAAATGTAACAAGGCAAATTATTCAACTCCAGCAAAAAACTTTCCATGGCGGTAAATAGAGACCTGTGACTGTGGTCAAGGGTGATGGCGCCAAATTATATTATTATCGGGATACGTCAACTGAAACCAAGCTGTCGCAATGACTTTTACAACTACCATCTTCTCAACATGGTGAAGCGGCCGCAAAACAATAAAAAATAGTCTAATGATTACTCTTCACCGCAAAATGCGCCGACGAGGGAAAGTCTGCTCAGAGTCCCTTACCTTGAAAAAGCCTCAACATTCTCTCTCAATGTCTGCTCGTGGTCTGCGCCGCTCTGGTAGTAGTCGGCCACAGTTTGGTTCAGTTTTCGTACTCCCAATCGCTCCAAGTCTTTCAAGGTGACTACCTTATTCTTGCCAATACCCTTGACTTCTGAAAAGTTCAAACAGTTCAGAACTGTTAGAGGTATCCCTTAAACCTAGATTTGTTTTACTAGTCGTAGACATTGAAAGTATATTCTATTCACAGACAACAGCGTGCCTTGAAATTTTCCCTCCTTCTTAGTGATAACTCTTGCACGCGCTTTTCATGCGTCCCTCTTTATGCAGTGCGTCTTGTCCGTCCTCCATTATGCACTTCTAGGCTTAATTGTGACCTCGTCATGTTCACTAAATCGTATCCTGCCCAGCGTCTTCACACCCGTCATGATGGCAGGATAAAAGTACCATAGCTATTTCATTATTTTCCCTCAATTGAGACTCACCAACGTTCACTTCCGGTTCTGCCGGCAGAGGGATCACGTATTTGGGATCAGTAAGTTGTATGTGGTGCCAACTCTGCGAATGACTACACGTAGCCTAGAATGCAAAGAAGCTATTCCAAACTCGCCCACTTCCATGTCAAAATTCTGGTTTTCCTACCTTGGGAATTAGGTAGCCAATTTAGCTGTGGTACTTTTATCCTGCCATCATGACGGGTGTGAAGACGCTGGGCAGGATATGATTTAGTGAACATGACGAGGTCACAATTAAGCCTAGAAGTGCATAATGGAGAACGGATATAGCATTTTATTCTTACAATATTGTTAATTCCAAGACGTAATTATTTTTGCGATGAGCCAGCCAGACATTGAAATAATCGTTCAGAAACGCCTATTGTGTCATATAGACATTCGTGATAATACACATCATTCAGCTTTAAGAACAGCTGCGAAATAAGCTGAGAGTATCAGATTGTTTCTCTCTTGAACGTGTTTCAAGCCCCATGTAACGCTAAAGTTATCGCAGACGCTGCAAGACACTTCAACTCGCCGCGCATAAAGTTCTTTCCAAACCAGAGGTTTGCCTGAGAAGTTTGCTTTATTTAAAGTGCATGCTGTGGTGTATATAACACTGCAAGAGGCACCCTCCTGTATGTTTTATCTGACCAAGCCTAACGAATACGTATAGCTTAGCTACAGAAATCAGGTGGTGCTGCCAACACACACGCGCAATGGTGTAGCTAAAGTTACTCCAGTGGTTGGATATTCAGTCCAGAAAGTCCAAGGCTCACACCATGTTTCTTTCAGTAACCAGATGAGAAAAGAAAAACATACCGTCATTTTTTTCCGATGTGACAACGTAAATGAAGATAGAAAAAAGCGTGAGCTTCCAAATATTCCACGGCATTTCTGATGATTATCTCCGGCAACTGAGAAAGAAAATGCTGCCGTTTCAGCTTAAATATAGCACACGGATTTTTCTGCGAATGTGTGACACTAACTCTAGTTAATATATATAGCGAAATGGAGACGAGAATGCATCGTTGGTAATGAATTAAAATGCCACGCTGACGCTCTACGTCAGTCCTGCATGGCGCATTTCGAAATGCATTATTGTTCATGGCTCCGCCCCTCTTTCCGCCAACTGCTTAATTCGTCTTTACATCAAATTTGCATACTACTACCTCCTTGGCACAAAACAGCCTTGTCTCAAAACGTGCGACCTTAGAATCGTTTCAGACAATACAATTACGCAACAATACTTGTACGACCACCTTGTGAAAGTAGAAATGGACCACATGTTCTAAAATAATATTTTATTTGACACCAGCAAGATAACTATAGACCGCCAGGGTATTGTGGTTTTCAAAACTGCGTGTAAGATATTTATTTTTCTTTGTTTTGCACACAATCATACGCTATCATTTATGGATTGGCTTTTGCGGCTAATAATTTTAAGGGGCAGGTGCGCCTCAAGATATCGAAGTCAAGCTTTTTGTTCACCTACTTTCCTGCGCCTTGCGTTGTAATAATAAACACTAAATTAATAAATAGAACATCTTACATGTGTCGGTTTCGCGAAAATTACATAACGCCCACTCGTGGTAGGCCCCTTTGGCGCAAGGGCGAAGGAAAGCTTGCAGGGACAAAACTACGACGTGATGGTGGGGATACATTAGGCGTGTGGGCAACCATACCAAAAGGGTTGCCCACACGCCTAATGTCTCCCCACCAGTCTGTTCATCATCGTCCCCCTCCATCACCTCTTGTTCCCTATGTAATGCACATAACTCATGGTTACAACGTGTTTTTCCAATTATGGCGCCGCACACAAGGATATTCAGTGGATCAAGAAGCGATTTTCCCGGCGAACACAAAATAAAACTTCTTTGTCACCTTCCTACCCGGTCCTTGCATTATTGCCGCGGCAGTTTCTCCCCATGCGTATCAATCATGACCTTTTTGTTTGCATTTACCACCTACTTGACGGAGCACTAAACATCCGATATTTGCAAATCAATGCTCTTATGTTCAGCTCGTTGTAACACCTGCTGATTATACAGAAGCAATGAGACGAAAACTATACGGACACTCAGATCTGCTGTTAAGGAAACTTCTCGACAGTTTTAACAAGCAGATCTCACAAAACGAAAATGTAGTAGTTTTAGATGTAAGCGGTTTGCAGTGCGCGTCTTACGCACGCACAGTGTGCGTGCCCTACCCCACCCCGATCACTGGGTGTTCGCAGCGGGCGTCCCGTAAGCTGGTATACATCTATACGAGTACATATCCTCTATACTAAAAACCTCTAATAGCTTCCATCTGAAAACTAATCGTGGAACCCTTCGTTAGCACGCATCAATTTTGCCGCTCCTTAAGGAGTAATATTTTGTTTTTGTGTCGATTATCCCAATTATGCGAAGTAGAATACTTTCGTGACATACCAGCCTATATACTACCACCCATTGTATATGTAAATCGGCGCTTTAGCCTTACGAACCTGCTGACCTCAGTTACATAGGGCAGCGTGTTCAATTCGCAACTTTATACAATAAATAAGGATTACTTACAATTGGTGGAGCAACAGCAGCCATCAGTTTTCGAACACCAGTTAATAAAGAAAAGAGGACCTCGTGAAGAAAGATTCTCCGGTTCCCCTTCCACGTAGCCGAAGCAATACAGCACATCTAAATCTACTGTTTCAATAACGGTGTAACTGTGCATGATAAATGATATCGAGCGTGGCAGAAATTCTACCATGTTTCATGAGCACATGCCAGCGGGAAGAATGAGCTTCCATGCGTTTTTCTTTCATCTGTGTCGCATACACAGCGCAAAAGTTTGGTTTCGCAATTCTCATTTTTGCAGCAGATTGTAGCTTGCCAGGCTGTACGGATTGATTGCTGCTTCTGCTGAAACGGATGCTGGGAGTGGCACCTTCCCGTTTGCTTCCAACAGTTTGAAGTTTGACCGCGATTGAAAGACGCCTGCACGAATGACCGCTAAAGTAGATGCTCTCAACCTCTGTAGGCTTTGGCTTCATTATGACTCGGCGCCGTTTTCCGCGCACAGAGACAAGTGCTCGTGTTCACCTTCTCGTCACCCTGACGTGTGAATAATTTGCCATGATATAGCAGTGCACGATGATATGCAAGTGAAGCCTAGTCATGCGTCGGGCTGCAACAGGAAACGACATCGTAAGTGCTTTTGCGTCTTAATAGCATCGTGAATTGCAGCCTATAGCAGTGAAGCAGCGGGCTGAACAACAAGAAATATCACTGTACGTATATTGCATTAAGGGCACGTTATTTTTTATATTTTCATGAACATAAGCCTCGGTTCGAGCGGCGCATTGTTGAAGTACGTGAGTTAGATATCGCCGAGACGAGAAGCAGAGCTCGATTGCTGACTGCTAGACTGCCGCCTTCACCCTTGTTTGCTTCGGCGCGTGGAGATAATGTTTGGGATTTTTATACAACATTTCTCAATCAGGACATTCCTCTGTTTTGTTTCTATGGTTACATGTAATATATGCATCTATTGGCAACTTGCTTGCGTGATCGCATTGCTGGGTAAAAGTATCAGGTGAATGTATTGCTTTCAACGGATCTTTTTTCCCGAATATGATATCTTTCCTCCTAACGAGCGCGTGAAAACCAACTATTTTTGTTTTTCGTTTTTTTCTGCCCGGTGTCACTTAACTGTGTTCTCGTGGCTTTCAGGAAATAGATGTGCACGCACAGATGTGTTCAGAAATTCAAATTGCTATTTACTCTCTGGATGTTCAAGCTAATTCTTTTGCACGCAACCAAATTTGGTTAGTTACACTTCAAAGTCATAATTGGGAAGGATCAATGCCTTTCCTTCCTTGAAAAAAAAAAGCTATTTCCTCACGACCTTGTTCTTTTCCAAGTTTTTCGTTCTATGTGGACTCATTCTGTTCGGGCGGAAAGTCATTCTTCAGATGAATTGAAAACATTATGGAGTGAAGTTCTGCTATGAAATTGTTGTTACGACATACCGAACAAAATTCTTAAGCATCTGCTGCATTTTTTAGCTAATATTATTATATCATGGAACCAAGAAAGCGCCATATGTTTTGTATGAAACGTGTCAAAACACTTCATGTGGGGGCTCAAATTTTGGCCAAACCCGTTCATGTTTGCTTGTGTTTTAAATTTTGTTTTGCTCACATTTCTGTATTTTTATTTTTATTCATGTGTTTTAAATGCTCCGCTTTGTATTAAAATACACTTCTTGGTATATTTGCCAACTGCTTCTTTCTACGCTCAGAATCCTTATGCAGAACACAGACCTCCTATTATTTTGTGTGCTACGTTTTATTTCAGACCATTTTTGTTCTTAATGGCATGAAAAAATAAAAACCGCCTTGAAGTGGATTCTATTTACAAGAAGAAACAATGAAGTTGCATATGCAGTTATTGTACTTGTGTACATTGGCATTTATTTTGCATTAGTTTTATTTTTAGTAGAGCTCCATGTAGAGAATAGCGAGAATAGCGACTTTAAGCGACTTTAAGCTATACGTATCTGGGTGCACCAAGTTCAATGAAGACAGGAGTAAATTTACAATGACCAAATGGCCTGAGATTCGCTGTGTCACGTTGTAGTAGTGCTCCGACAATTAAGGCATCTGCCCGTTTGGCCCTACATATGCATGGCCTAAAATAACGGGATGGAATACAGGATGCGTTCAGCGTAGTAAACAAGCCGATCGCGATGATATATAGTGACTACGAAGGGCTTACAATTTCATCAACACGCTTGCGGTGATTTGACGAGCAATCTCCAGCTGAAAATACGGCAATTCCAACCCATCTTCTTATAATTCAAACGTTATGTGTTACGTAATCACCGCAAACTTTATATCCTTATCACTTACTCTTTTGTCTTTTGTTGTCAACAAAGCCGCATTCACTGAGGGTATGAAGGTCGCGGTCACGCTTCTTTATTTTTGGGGTGAAGGGTGGCTCCAGTCGGTAGTGGTAACCACTCCGTAAACCTTGGGGTGAAACATTTTCTACATTTCAGCTGCAGCTGCCAGCCACAGCTACTACGTTTTCTGTGGGATGAAAATCTACCCCAGCTCTCTACTCGAGCTGCTCCCCGCAATTTATCAGCTTATTGGAGGCGAATTTTCATTTTAGGTCTAGCGTAGTATGTCGAACCACTTTAGCAAGGATGCTAGTGGGCAAGCAGTTTATTCATGTTCGAGATTATTGTTGCGTATTGTGCGTCCTGGAATGTAGGGTTCCTTTCTCACTATCGATGTCACCCATTACACTATCATATATTCTCTTTCTGGTAATCCAAATCGTAGGAGTAAATAGAATTTAACCTTTGCTGACCTCATTATTTAACCGTGGCGGACGAGTTTCAGTGGCAATAGAACAAAAGGTTGCCGTGAATACGTGATGTCACTACGCAATCAAAACAACTGCGTGGATAAAACGATGTCCCTCAATACCTAACTTTTGGAGAAGTTGTCTAATAAACGAAACAAAAGTTGTTCTCTTTGGTTTTTTCTTCCTACTGATGACTGATGTTTGCCACTCAAGCCGGAAAACTGAATCCCCGTGTCTTGGTATAAATACTCAAGAGCAGATTTTTAATACTTGACAGGTAAAATAATTCAGAGATATAAGAAGGTAAGACTGCGCGCTATATGAAATGCTATCGTGGTGGCATGAGCGACTCGTACGGAAACCCTGATTGATTCAGATTGTATAGCCATGCACTTTGATCACTATTTCCATTTTAGGGACTGTTATTTAAACATGTACCACGAAATAATGCGAATAGTTGATTCCACTCTAACAGAGACGGCAATTTGCAACTAAAATCTTAAGTACTGCACTCTTACAATGGTTATATCATCAACTGCAAAAAGCAAAACTAAGCATCAAATGAAGAACGAACGCAATACACTCTCCAGAAGAGGGCGAATACGGGCTGGTTGGTACATCCTTAAGAATCGAGTAAAACAGCGCTAGGGGAGACGAAACAATACACTTTCTTCGCAGCTTTTTGTTTAACATATTTCATGTATTTTCAACAACCACAAAGACTGACACAGAAAGTAGGTGTTGATTGATTACCGATTGTTCTACTTTATATTTGAGTAGCTTTCAAGTGTAAAGTTCAATAGAAGAGCGATGATTAATAAAAAAAAAAGGCAAGAAACGAATATCGAAATATGCGTGGTAATAACGAGAGGCAAGTCATGTGCCTAATAGGTTCTCAAGTAATTCAAGGAAAGAACTAGCATATAACGACCCACGTATACGATAGCTGACACAAAACAAGCAAAAACTTGAAGGCTCAAACTAGAAAACACGAACGGTAAAACTGTCTGGATATGTAACTATGCTCAAGAACAAAGAAGTACATTCACTGCAAAATTATTAGAGATTTGCATACCCTATCACATTTAATGGGACGTTTTTAATGATTACTAATGATACGGGCAATGTACTTGATTCCACTGAAGTTTTGGGAAGAAACGATTTCGCGAACCTTGAGGTTTTGCAAAGCAATTGGTGCGCACCAATGAGAGCGAGGTTCGGGGTTGTAGCGTCGACGGTTATTTCGCGGTATATTAGACAAGCATCCGCAATCCATCATGTTTGGAAGAAACTCCATTGTATAATAATAATGTATAACTTATTACCATACCGCAATAAACACAAATAGGAAACAAATTTGCTATGTTTTTCATTCGATTAGTGGCTTTTGGGTCTTTCAGTGTGTATCATATAACGAACTCATTTCCTCTACATTCGTTTGAGTAGGATGAGTCGCTTCCGTACACTATAAACAAGAGAGGGCCGACGTTTGATCCTTTAGGTACTACTAGTATCACAGAGGCTGTGCTGTTAGTAGGAACGATTGTACATGGTTAGGAAGGAAGCTGCGAATCCAGACAATCATAGTTGAGTCAATGTTATGACAATCAAGGTTATGCAATGGCAAGTCAATAAAAGCGCAGTCACTTCAGAAACATGAATCTGGGAGAAAGTGCATTTGCGCGCATATAAAATTACCTTTTTTATCGCATGAGAATGATATGATGAGGGTTGAAGTAAAGAAAGAACTACATTACTTCATATAGGCTGGACAACCTGAGCCGAATCCAGATAAACTACTGGCGTCTAGCTAGGTATCACTCAAAGGAAAGTATACAACAGTTACATCTTACCTGTACTTACCTATGGGGCTGAAACGTGGAAGCTAACAAAGAGTGCTCTACTTAAGTTGAGGACAACGCAGAGGGCTATGGAAAGAAGAATGGTAGGGATGATGTTAAGAGATAGCAAACGTGCAGAATGGCCAGAGAAATAACTCAAGTCGATGACATTCTAATAGAAACCAAGAAGAAGAAACGGGCGTGTGCAGTACATGAAGCGCGAAGAAAGGATAATCGATGGTTGATTAGGGCAACAAACTGGTTTCCAAGAGAAGGAAGGCGTAACAGGGGGCGGCAGAAAATTAGGTGGGTGGATGAGGTTGAGACGTTCGCAGGGGTCAAGTGGATGCAGCTCGGACAGGTGCCAGGTTAATTGGAGGAATATGGAAGAGGCCTTCGCCCTGCAGTGGGTATAGTCAGGCTGAGGATGATGATGCTGACCTAGTTAGGCTTGCTGCCTGCACCAGTCGCCTCCAGCACGGCGGTTTTGGCAATCACTGACATCTATTGCTGTTGCGACCTGAGATGACTGTTGGCCTAATGTGCATAAGTCGATGCACCGAGTGACATGAGGGGGGGGGGGGTTGCTGCTTGAGATGGTCTCCGAAGATATATCTCTTAGGAACTCCAAAACTTGGTTTGGTGACTAGCATAACTCGTTGGCTGATAACCTCTTCGAAGGCCAGGTCACAGACACCAACCAAAGCCCGCAAATTAACTCTCTGCCTAGCAACATGGGCGCTTCATCTGACGCAATTTCACTTCCGTCTTCAAGCGTGCAAACCTTTCAGCCTACGATAATGCTGTTACTTTTACGAACCTTTTAACGCCAAAAAAATTATTTGAAATGCTGCCAATTAGAGTACACTTAGTATTATGCTGCCTTTAGCGTATTTTTGTTTGAGGTTCAACCCCTAATGGTTGTGAGTTAGGGCAGGTAATACAACAAATAACTAAGTAGACAGTCTAATTAATTACAGAGTAGGACCACTATATTCCCGGAGGAGCCGATGTAATTTTGCACTCTCCAACACGCGAAATGGTTAGCTCAAATTTTATTTCTTTTTATTGACAATTTTTAATCATCTTTATGATCAGCTTTGAGTGTTTCGTAAACCGGATAAACAGAGCGTTGGCATGCATCTTTCGTGTGCCCAGAAAGGCCATTTATTATTACGCAAAGAAGTTACCTATCCCATTGTAAGGAAAATTATGGTATGGGGCTACGTGTGACACAACGGTAACGGAATAAATTGATGTCAACTTTCTCAGGCAACGAGAGCAAATATTGAGCAAAGTTGGTTGTAAGTACTGGTGCAGACAAAAGTATACGGAACACGCTATTTGGTTCTAACCCTTTTCAATGGTTTCACAATGGCAGTCGTGGTATGTGCGAACCTGTAATAGAGGCCATTGCAGGTTGACTTGTACAAATGTTCTTTTCTTATCTTCTGTGCAGAAAGTGCGATTTTAATTTGAACGGTAAAACGCGCTTCGCTTTCTTATATCCGCTCTTGTACATGCTGCTGTCGATGGGTTAGTCACTCGAAGAAACGGAACGGAAATTAACATGTCTTTCTCAACCACATTTCCGTAAGCAAATGAAATTGATCTGGAAATAAAATGCTTTTTAGGAAGATGATAAAAAATTCAGGGTTTTTAAACTGCGAGACAGGCACGATATACACAGCCATCGCATTACCATTAGCAGGATAAAGGTCCCCCTAGTGAACCTCTGTAGTCAGTAGCAGTCATAGTTAATGATAGAGATAGTCAATAGTGACGACATCAGGCCGTAGTGGTGTTATGATCATGATCGTTTCCATAAGCTGCAACGGTGCATTGAAAAGTCTTTAATAGAACATCTTCAGGAGCGGCAGAGTGGAGCATAATGTGCGATTGCAGCATATGTTTTCGCAGTCCGATTTCGTAAGCAGCCCTCCATACATGTTGTTTTTCTTAGGAACGTCACGTGTGTACTTGTTGTGATGATTTTTAAGAGCTCTTTCTCATTCAGTCTGTCCTATGTTTGTGGTCACTCAGGGACATAGAGTAGGATTCAGAATTCTTCATGGCTGCCGCGACATGTTGGACACCGAAGGACGAGTTGTCACACATTTTGCTATTGCAACAGTGAATTTCGTGCAGTTGGAGCAGTTACGAATAAGGGTATATGGAGAATACCTCAGTAATCTGCGATTTGCTGATGACATTGGCTTGCTGAGTAACTCAGGAGATGAACTGCAAAGAATGATTGGTGACCTAGACAGAAAAAGTAGAAAGGTAGGATTGAAAATCAATATACAGAAGACTAAGGTAACGTTCAACAACCTCGGGAAGGAATAGCAGTTTACGTTAGGTAACGATGCACTGGAAGTAGTAGGCGAATATGTCTACTTAGGACAGATAGTAACCGCCGATCCAGACCGTGAAAAGGAAATCACCAGAAGAATAAGATTGTGGTGGAGCGCATTTGGCAAGCACTCGCAGATTATGACTAGCAGCTTACCGGTATCACTCAAGAGGAAAGTATACAACAGTGGCGTCTTACCTGTACTCACCTATGGGGCTGAAACGTGGAAGCTAACAAAGAGTGCTCTACTTAAGTTGAGGACAATGCAGACGGCTATGGAACGAAAAATGGTAGGGCTAACATTAAGCGAAACGATGCGTGCAGACTGGGCCAGATAAATAACTGAAGTTACTGACATTCTAGTGGAAATCAAGTAGAAGAAATGGGCATGGGCAGGACATGTAGTGCGAAGAGAGGATAACCGATGGTCACTTATGGCAACAAACTGGATTCTAAGGGAAGTAAAGCGTAGCAGGGGGCGGCAGAAAGTTAGGCGGGCGGATGAGGTTAAGCAGTTCGCACGGGTCAAGTAGATGCAGCTAGTACAGAAGCGGGTTAATTGCAGAAATATGGGAGAGGCCTTCGCCCTGCAATGGATATAGTCAGGCTGATGCTGGTGCTGCTGCTGTGATGATGATGAATAATTGCTGACACAACAGCGACTTATTTCCTTCTTTAGCATCGCTTTTTTTTAGATAGCCACTAGTTCTTTCCTCTCGTATAATTTCAGTGGGCACTTTATCTTGAGAAATATTTACGTGCACATTACGAGATGCGTCAGCATTTGGCAAGTACAGTCTGAACATTGAGAGCAACTATAATTGAAACTTTGCATGGTTCCATTTGTACAGCGCTGCGGTGTTTGTTGCATTTATTCCCATACTTTGGCCCGAGCATGTGGAGCATTGCAAATTATTACACATATAACAAGCGACAATGGTCGTAAACCATGTAGAATAGATACCGAACAGCATCGCAGAATGTATAGTGTGCTAAATCTCCCAAAAGCCGCTAGCCACCTGTCGGATCACGACCGGCTCGCGATTGTCCTTATTCTGCCCGATGGGCACGAAGCCGGCTGCGGAATCTGGCCTTCAGAAGTTTCTATGTTTCAGGAACCGCCTAGCTTTTAATAAGCGCAGGGTGTAGCCGGGTTGCAGCTGCTGTGATACTTAAAGCACCAGGTAAACTCTGACTTGAAATAGCAGTGATGGGTCATGCCATTCCCGTGTGAGGGGTGAAACGAGAGCGGTAGGAAGCTATCATCAGAAAATGTATCTGGTCTTTTTGTGCTATGAGGTTAGGTGAACAGCAGACACCAGAAACGAACGCTCGCCTCCAGGTTTAGCGTGAAAGCGATTGTTGACAGTTATGTCAACAAAGACGCAGCACCAATGTTTCAGCGTTAACTACTGCTTCATTATCAACCCGCCTGTCTCGTGCCTTGCACTCAATACAAGAGCCCCATCTTTAGGAGGGTGTCTGAAAACGGCGCGTCAATGCTCGAAGAGGACGTTACAGAAAGCTCTTAATAGTGCGGTATAAAGCGCATGTTCAAGCATTTCTGTTCCGACTTTTCTCTGAGGAAACATTCTGAGTGCGGTACACACTTAGCTTCGGCGGGCTGCGACAAGAAGACGGAGTAATGCCGTCCATGATGTGCCCAATGACGGGTCGCGAAGTGCAGGAAGTCGCGCATCAGATAACATCTGGTTTACCTCCCACAAACGACGACATCCGGGTAGTATACTATAAAATGGTCTCGACCCACATCCAACATGCGCTTGTAACAATTTTATTTGCTGCACTAGAGGAATAGTTGGTACCACTCGCTTTTATCCGCATACGTATGCTCCGAAACACCAATGGCAAGCGCAGCCAATATGGCAGGTATTCTTTTGATTGTAGAATATTATATCCTCGAAGCTCTGCTTG
>JAJIZL010020227.1:382924-477504 GCA_023969395.1 Amblyomma maculatum | reverse complement strand
TTTTTATCCGCATACGTATATCTGCATACGTATGCCCCGTAACGCCGGTGGCAAGCGCAGCCAATATGGTAGGTATTCATTTGATGGTAGAATATTATATCCTCGAAGCTCTGCTAGCCGCCCATGGTAGCCATTTAACACCTTAGCTCATTAAAAGCTTCGAATTTTGCCCAGTCTGCAGCCGAAGTATATTTGGCCTGTTGGACATTATCCGCGACCTAATTGCCTGCACCTCATATTAACAGCAGCCGGATTATAGTTATTATTTTTGGCGTTACCGCTTACCGCACCGTTAGCGTACTAGCGTCGGTAAGCAGGAGCAGATCGCCCTGCGAGTGACAGATGACACCATGTTGCCGTCCAATGCCGGCGATCTCGGCGTGCAGGGGCCAATCAGTACATGCACCATTGAGGGCCAGCGGTAGCGGCAGAGGGTTGCGGTAAGCGGTAGCGCTTACCCCACGGCCCCCATTTTTGTGACCGAGAATCATGGGAAAGCATTAAACTCCCTTGAAGAGATACTTCTGTTTGAGCTTTTTGTAGGCTATAGGCAACGGGCATTCGCTAGGAGCCGCCGTGAACGCCTAGCAAGTCAGCGCCATCCCGCGAGCAGCGGTTAGAGTATGGCAGGATCGCACAGGCGCAGGTCGGTTTAGAGGCTGTGTAGCGTAGCGTGAAACCGAAGGCATCACAAAACAAAGCACGCGAACAAATAGATGTTCAGGCCGCGTTTTATGCCTTTGACGTTTTAATCAAGGGTCCTGATATTTTGCAGAATCAATTTAAAATTGGGG
Source organism: Amblyomma maculatum (assembly GCA_023969395.1). Classification (NCBI taxonomy): domain Eukaryota; kingdom Metazoa; phylum Arthropoda; class Arachnida; order Ixodida; family Ixodidae; genus Amblyomma; species Amblyomma maculatum. Next base: position 476,710 of record JAJIZL010020227.1, on the reverse strand, counting down.
CACAGTATTTTATTTCTCTAACTTGTCATAAGGTATACGATAGGAAGTCAAACAAATCGTTTTCTGCCAGAAACTGGAGAAGGCTTTCACTGTTAGTGCTGTTCATTGGCCACTTGGAGAAATCCTCGTCCCTCGTCGCCGACAGTCCTGTTGCACATTTGCACTCATCTGCAAGCGAAATGAATAGGAAGAGGAGGTTTGGGACGAAGAGCGCTTGAAAGAGACTGAGCGCCATGTTAGCACATCGATAGCCAGTGACTACCGAGAATTAAATGCAGTGTAGAGACGGCCTGGTGTCTGCCCTGCTTCTATAATTTTGGTGCCGAAACCCGGGAATGTAATGTGAGCTTTTCCAACAATACTTCCGGGAGGTTACAAGAAATCTAACGACTATCCAGGAAGATACCAGGAGCTCCACCAACGAACCCCACCGGAGAGAGAAGGGGGTTTCATCGAGACATTATAGAACGCATCAAAACGAAGCGCGTGATTCAACGAGATTTTCAGGCCCGGCTCTGCCATGAAGCAAGTAGTCTAATTAAATCGATTTAACGGACCATTCTTTACTTGTGGCTCATTCACGTCAGACTGAAAACCTGCAACGATTGTCTGGGCACGCTGAAGAAGAAAATGGGTGCTTTCAAAGTCAACGTTTTTGCAGAAGACGGCAAAGCTGTACATGAGTACGATGAGATTGCCACATGAACGACGACGCTCCTCAACCACTACTTCAAGGGCCTTCAGACGCCCACTCTTGCTGCCTACACCCGTCATTTTACGAAGGCAGTAGATGGACTCCCGGCAGTGGCTGAACAGTCTATGAATGCAGCTTTAGCGGATTTTCCCGCCGAACCACCTTTCAAAATAGCCACCAATTCTGCCATTGAGCTTAAAGAGAAGCAAGTCGTAAGTGCCATTGTTGTCACGGTGATGCCCGCTTTCCGTTTATTCGAGTCAACCTCAAAGGCATTTACGTAGGAAGCTCAGTACAACGAGGCATCGCTGAAATTCATTGATAGGAGTGATGATCTTAGGGCACCGATGGATGTCAGCAGTTATCGAGGAGCGCCTGCCGTACTGTGGGAAAGACGTTTGAGGGAGACGTATTGCAATTAGGGACCGATCCAGATGAGGCTGTCACTCAGTAAACAAAGCATCGAGGCAATTTACGAACGTTGAAAGTGAAACATAGGCTTTTTTGCGGAATAAAAGCAATATTCATCTCGGTGTGAACGGATTGTGAACGAGCTCAGCGTGTTGATCCTGCACTTGACAACATACACAAGGAACGATTATTCAAAGGAAACGACTTTATACGCCTGGGAAGGTACAAGGCTCGCAAAGAGGAGCTTATAGGATGTAGCGAGAATGACTTCACGCATGGCCGGGAGAAGCTAGCAACAAAGGATGATGAAAGTGCACACAGTGCCTGTAAACGAGGCGAGAAATGCAGCAAACAGCAGGGATACTCAGCGTCTCTCGAAGAGCTCACGACCGCAACCTCTTCTGCAACAGACACATTTTTTAGAGTAGAGGTAGAACGAGGCAGGCGTTCTGCACATTTTTTTTCTTCTAGGAATCATAAAGCGATAGTCTATTATTAAAATACCTACATTATTGAAAATTTCTAGCTAGAGCAATGCTTCGGTTTTATAACACATAGGATGGGCATCTTCATTTGCCTTCGTAACGGAAACAAAATACTTTCTCCTTATGCTTGACTGACATTTGGGGAAGACATTTAGATTTATATTGCATAGAGCTGCATTCATAACGTACATCCGCCGACAACCGATAAGAGCTGTATCCTGCCTCAGCTAACGCATGCCGCGAGACAGCCGCAATCAAATGTTTAGTCTAAGCTATCAAACAAAATTCACAGAGAATTATATATGTTCATGCCTGCGGAATCGACAACGCAAAGATTCTTGCTTGAAATGGCCTCCCTTTTGCTAGGCAGTAGCGTCCTCGCCGCGCCGGATTGCAGCTATTTCCGCACGCGTGGCGAAGAGCGTATCCTGCAGCGCTTGCGCTTCTCGCCGTGAGAGGCGTTCCCGTCGGCGCCGGAGTTACGTTCGCCCCTTGCCTATAACTTGATCACTGACCACTCTACGTGGATAAGTAGCCCACACGATAGGAAGCAAACGCCGGCGCAGCTCCATTGAGGTTTCTCGTCACACATGAGACCACCCTACTGAAAAAATTATATGAGGCAAGAACCTCACATTTGCTCACGCAATCTCCCTCAATTCAAATAACAAATCACATACAAGTCGCAGATAATTGCATAAGGTATCATAGCTTCTCGTACAACATCATAAATTATGTACGATATTTTATGATAACGATGTGATCCGTATGAGAGTCTATGCGATTATATGAGATTTTATGAGGTTATTGCCACGTAGAACTTTTGGTTTTTCAGTACGGCAGGCCGCGTTGTCACCTCTTGTTATTTGATCTGCATTTGCGACGCTTTCAGATCTTGGGTGCGACACGAAGGAGCTGCTGCCGGTGCAACCAGAGCCCAATTGCTGGCATATGCGCACAATGGCATTGGGAAGATTCGAGATACACGGCAACCAACCGGCATTTAGCGCGAGCACGCCGAGTGCGCCCGCCTGTCAGTGGAAAGTTGAACATTCGTAAAAGCAAGAAACTCATCACTGATATCACGAAATTCGTGTCACAGTGGCTTTTCCCTCTTCCCCCGCCAAGGGGGTGAGATGTTGCGAGTTGAGCGTCCACGCTATAGGAGCCGCCACCGTCGCAACAATGCCAGAGCACTAATGGCAGAGAAAATCCGCCGGTTGCTCTCGGCTTAATACAAATATAATATCCTAACCAAGAGAAGCATGGACCACAATACACTTATTTTGAAAGTGGCGCGAAAAACGAGAACCAAGAATAGAAGGACACAACACAACTGGTTCAAAAAGAACCAGGTTCAACTCGCCCAACTTTCAACATTACTACGATACATTTATGTTCGCAAGATCATTTCGAAACGAGTCAAACCGTTGAAAGCATTTAGTAGTTGCGAAAAAATTATCTGCCTACGTGACATACCCCCCTATCCATTTGAATCGTCGGCGGAAAGAGCGGCGGCAGGCGAATGCGGCCACCGCAAGATACCGTGTGCCGTTAGGAAGTTTTTTGAAAGTCAGAAGTGAAAAGAAGCAACTTCATTGGCTAATATTGCTTGAAAAAGCTGTGCGACAAAATCGGCTACTAAGGATTGTGCGAGTTCTACAGTTCCTGCTTACCAGAGGTATTTTTCGCACTTCATCTAAACCGTTAGCGAAACCGTTACAACCGGCAGCGAAATTGTTAACTATCTTAGGCCGGCGACAGTAGCTACTAGAAGCCGCTACTGCAGAACGGAACATTCAGGAATGCTTTAGTGTGTTTTCGTTAGGTGTGTTTTTTGTGTGCTTCTTTAATGAATTTGTTAACACGATTGCTGTGAAAATGCGGCCATGCTAGGTCTCTTCAGGTCAGTTGAGGTCTCTTCATTGTGAATGCACATATGTTTAGCCGCTGCCGTAATGATGTCTTATGCGCAAATGCCTTATTTTTTTATGTGTAATGTTCAGACAGATGTTCTGTTTGAATAAATTATGTAGTTCCTGTCTAATAGTTTGTGTTGCTACTTGGCTAGCGCGCGATCGCTTTCGCGGGTGTGCTGCGAGCCGAGCCGCGTTCTGCTTCAGTTTTATTAACGCGCCTGAGGTACTTCAAGAGAACAACCGATACGCACAAGATGTGGGCGCTCAACAAAATATGTGGAAGTGATGAGGGAGAGCAGCATGCGACAAAACGTATCAAAACACGTACAGCAGCTGTACAAGTTCTGTAGGCGCTCGCAACGGGCCCGCTGAAATAACGGATTGGATTGGCTTGTTGCAGCAAGAGTGGCTCGCGCAATTTTGGAAGAGAACATCACTGCGTTTCCATTGTCAGTAAAATATGAGGGTTTTACCTATCGTACACAGTGGTAATACATTTTATGAGCTAATAATGGCAAAATATAGCAAGTTATTTCAATAAATGCCTTGTTCTACTTCCGGGGTGCGTACGAATGCATTTTAGCGATCCGAGTGTGTACCGACGCGAAAACACAAGCCGCCAGTGTCGCCAGCGAGTTTTCGGCTAGATTGCTTCTAGGCTAGTGTCCACCCACTGCTCCCGCGCGCTATCACCATCCGTGGCCTGACTTTTAGCGTAGGCGGCGTTCCTATGCGCATATTGAAACCATTTCACGTAGCCATTGTGGCAGTAAAGCTCTCAGGAACGCAATCAAAGGATTCGTACAGAAACTCATTATTGGGATGAGTTGCGCCCGAAAAAAAAAAAAAAACACTGCGCATTTCGGTGCTAGGAAATAGCAGAAAACGTGAATGGCATTTTTCGAACTACAGAATGCAGGCTGTCTTAAACTTGCTCAGCATAAAGGCGGCAAAGCAACGTCGACATAACTGTGAAAAAGCACCTGAAAGGGCCAAATAAAATGTGGAAGGGGTTGCGCGTGACGGCAATCAGTTTAGAGGGAATTCAGAGAAACTTGAGCTACATAAAAAAGTTATACAGCGCCTACCAGCTATAGTGAGCGTGAAGAACGGAGAATCGACTTACACGGTCGTACTGCTCCAAGCAGCAGCCGGCGAAGAATTGACCATATAGCACCGACCAGATACTGAACAACTAATGCAAATCCAGGTAGCCCAAGCGTCGGTCCGATGTGGGAAATATACTGGCAAACAGTGGTCCTGCAATGGCCCAGCACTGCCGACGTGTTCCCAGAATAGGTTCTGACAGTACGCAACATATCCAATGATGGGCCAAGTTTCACTTCACCAATGTTGGCACCTCCGTTTCAAATACAGGTGACATTGGGCCTATTTACACTGTATCCTCACGATAGTGGCATACATGTATTAGACACTGGGAAAATTAGACCAGGTTGTCCTGTGTCCTCCTTATATCAGACTATCTGTATTTCGAAACTGGCCACAATGGACCAGTTCTCGTTTATTTACTCTGAAGCACTGAGTGGCCATTGCATAGAGGGCGGGAAGAGGGGGGGGGAGAGCATCGAGCAACGAAAGTACCCTCACGATAGTGGCCTACATGTATTAGACACTGGGAAAATTGGACCAGGTTGTCCTGTGTCCTCCTTATATCAGACTATCCGTATTTCGAAACTGGCAACAATGGACCAGTTCTCATTTATTTACTCTGAAGCACTGAATGGACATTGCATAGAGGGGGGGGGGGGGAAGACGAGGGGGAGAGCATCGAGCAGCGAAAGCGCTTATTAGAATACAACAGTAATGTGCCGGCACACAAAAAATGTATTAGGCATACACAGAAATGAGGAGAGCATAGACCAAAGACGCGATGAAAAAAGAGAAGCAGTAATGTGGCAATGTAAGAGAAAAAAAGAGATATACACCGAAAACCAGAGCATAACGTTTTGATTGAAACATGACCAAGGGTACTAACATATGTAAGGGAAAATGCGTTACACACGATTCGCACGAAGTAAAAAGGAAAACAAACACTAAACAAACGAACAGAAATGCGAATATTCCCCGCTAGGCGATTAGGCTGTCTTTCAGTAGTAAGATCGTCATCAATGGCGTGAACTACAAAAAGGGCAGGGCTCTCCATTCTTATAGCTAGGGGTAGCAATGAAAAATTGACGGCGTCGGTTCGTACATACAGAGATTGAACTTTTTTTTCTTGATCGAATCGACGAAATGTACGTGTAGCGAGCTTAATTAATGGTTCGGAGAAGGATGTAGGATTATGGTGAAGTTTATAAAAAAAAAACAAAGTCTGCGACGTCATTTGCTCCACGCCGTGACTATTGCCACAGACGAACGCCTTGATATTTGATATCAACTGCCTTGGAATAATTGACGGCATATGCCTGTCTAACAGATTAAATCTGCCTCCTTTATAATGTGATAAATGTTGTAGAAATATTTCATAACACTTCACCCCCTTCTGCTCACTAGTCTCAAACTGTACCCCAATGGCCTAGCTGACTGGATGATTATGACCCGAAGCCAGACGATGACCTACTTTGCGTCATCTGCCACTCGGTGCCTGCCATATAATAACTAATGAGAACGGCAGAATTACCTCCGTCGCCCCACCCAGAGTGTGTACCTTCCCTCCACAGGTAGTACTTACATGAAGCGCTGCGAATGCTTAAAACATATCCAACTTTCTGAGACTATTTTTTTCTTGTTTGCCGCCCTCCTCTCTTTTTCATACTACGTGCTATACGTCTTAATAAAAGTTTGTTCCTTATTTACAGTGAAACCATTTGTCATAGATGAGTGTGAGTACAACGTACGCATATGTTTGATTAATGTTTTCGCGCTATCTTTTCCTACACTAAGCGTGTGCGTCACCGGAGAGACTAAATGACATTCATTCAGCCGAATGATATGTTCTGACATAAAGCATATTGGAGTTCAAATAAGAGGTTACTAGATTGGACTATCAGAATGTTTAAACACCTAAATCAATTTCACATATTTACTTTGAATCTATGGAGAAGAACGAAGTCTCATTACCCGCCTTTGCTCAGCTACAGTATAGTCACAAAATGACTGGCTAAAGAGGGTGAAGATATGCATGAACGTAGGTGCTTGGGGATTCCAATAAGCGTTACAAAGAACCCGAGAATTCCACAAAACTCGGTTTAAGAATACCTGCTGCATATAAAGCACTGAACTTATATTAAAGTGCCCTTCTTCATGTACAGCACACTAGAGCAGCATTTCTTACTCTGATAAGTACGTGCGATGTCACTATAGGGCTGCAATGCTTTATTTTTGTGTCTGTGTTGTGCACTGATTTGAGCATAGAATTTGGCAGTACTATATACGACTCGTGACTTAAAACCAAATCACGAATCTCATTGCTGAGCTACACAGGCAAGATGGAAGTTGATGTTTGAAGCCACTGTTTCAACCACATGATCTTTACTAACTTTTTGAAATCAAATCTGTAAAGAAATTTTAATTATTTTTACATGTGTTTGTTACGTGCTCTTATTTTTCAGAAAGAATGTGGTATGCTTATGTATTTGTATATGTACGTACAGCATATGCAAGAAATTGCATGTATATTTTAGTATTTCATGCCAATAAAATTTTAGAGCTTTATTACTAACTCTTATGTAATACCATGCGTGGAACCCTTGAGGCATAGCATAAATAAATCATTGCCACCGCACTCAGTAAGACCTGCAACACTTCAGATGGGGTAGGTCTGAGCTTGATTCTCAAAGCAGTGCTAGCCCAGAGCTATTTGAAACTTGTGCAATAACCCCTAAATGCAGAGATCAAAGCATGCTGAATGTGCACCTTGGGCGCTCTGTGAGATTCATAAATCTTCGTTGGTTCATTTCACATATGTTGCAAGTCGTACAGAGAGTAGAAGTACCTACACTACAGAGAAATCCCTAGTCACTTTGCAGAGTTCGCAACTTGCAATGCGATTTCCTTGCAGAGACCAATGTGAAGCCGCTACCATCAGCAATGCTGTTAGTATAGAAAACGCACGTACCGTTCTGCCCAGGTTCATGGGACTAAGAGTGCATTATGTACATATTCATTGACAGGGCAGCAAGACGTGTGGTGCATGACATTTACTTTTTTCATGCCTATTAGGTGTTACACTGAAATAGGTCGTGGCAACACATGTACGCGGTCATAATGATGTTGCACAGGAAAACACTTTCTGCATTTCTTTTCTGTATTTCTTCATGAAAACTAATGCAATATAAATCATTTAAAAACTAAATGTATCTAAGTATGAACACATGAAAAAGCATGTTATGCGTCCGAGCATCTTTTTACTGCAGACCAATGTAACCGAAATAAATTACTAAAATTCACACACAAGCACAGTGCTCCTAAAAGTTCTTGTAACATTCCAGAAGACGGGGCAGCATTTTGAAAATGCAAAGTGAGCTGTCAAAAATTATCCTCTGAAAAGTGCAGTCTGTGCCATTATCAACCTCAAAATCCCACCAAGAAAGTCCAGTTAAAGCCCTTTGTCCCTGGACCTGGTAAAAGTACCTGTGTGTTGCCTTAAGAACTCTATTCTTCATGTAGGATGCCAAATTTCCAGCATTTTCTAATTCATCACCCTCTTTCTTGGCGGCTTGGAGGGTCTTACGTTTAAAGAGATCAAACTCTCCTCCTTCCTCTACAACATGGTAAGGAGTTTCACCAAGGCCAGGGAATCCACGGTTGACGCACAACCCATAACAGTAGATCATAACTGGCCCCGTTTTCTTCTCTATGTAACGCAGCACGGCTGCATCTTCATTCCTTAAAGCAGCAGCCATGTATTTGGTCTGTATCTGGCTAGAGCCGAACAGCCACTTAAAAAACTTCCCGTCAGCTGTCTTCTGTCATGACACCACATATCCTAAGTGTGAAGAAGTGAGGCGTTTTGATCTCTCGAAGCTATATGTTCTAGAGCCGCTCTGCATCCTAGTTGCTTGCTCAAGAGCCCATGAGTCTTCTAAAGTAAGCTCACAGGATCCGAACTTGTGCCCAGCTACTACGTGAATAACCCACATGGCTTGCATCGGCAGCTTGATTGGAATCTGGCTAAGAGCCTTCTCTTGAAGTGTTGTTTTCACTGGTACGGGCAGGAAGTGGTTGTCCTCCAGTGTCTTGCACAGCATAGCATTTGAAATAGTATTTTGTGTCTGATTCTCTTAATGCGGTGTTCTGTCACTCTCAGACGAGCAGTGCTTTCTTGAGTCAGATGCCTGCCATCTTGCATTGGCATAAGTTTCATAAAATGTTGTTGTGAGAACTCGTGCGTGTGCACTTTGGCCTTCTTGGATCCAGTACCCCATGCTCTTGGTATGTCTGTACACGACTGTGTTTCTTGCACGCAGGCTGTCCCAGAGCTCTTTAGTTCTAGTACAAACCATAATATAGCAACAACATGTTTGCAAACACCTGCAGTTCCAGCACGGCAGTTGCACGTTCCTTCAGCCACAGTCCCATTTGATGAGAGCACAGCAGCAGTATTATATAATGTCGCCAAAGAGAACGATGCTTCCAAGATTGATTTAACAAAGGTGGATTTTCCAACCTTGCAAGTCAGGACATTGGGAACCTTCTGTGATTTAGACTCCTCTATCTGCTTACAGTGTGCTTCTGAGCACCATGTGCATCCTGATGCGCCAAGATTTCTTGCTCTGAGAACCCATCCGGCATGTCTTTTAACTGGTTCGTCTATTGTTATTTCGGTAACCTTACTTGAAAGGGAAGAGGATTCTCAATAGCTCGTAGTGGTACCTGCAATAAGCAAGTGTCGAATTGTTTGCTTTGGCACTCTACATATAGACAGAGTACGGAAGCACACACAACTGATCACGGGATCCCTAATGCTATCATGAAATAAAATGAGTATTCATATCTTGTGTAAGGGTCACATTTTTAGGGCAAGAATGCATGAAAAGCAACGCTAAATCCGTTTCGTTTACAACCCGTGGTCGTGAAGGTTGCACAAGGGCGGGCTCGGTACACAACAAGCTAACTTAAAGCTCTGAGTATAACTCGTCGGGCTATCTGGTCCATAGTTTGATGCAATAAAAAGCTGCGGTAACGAGACAATGACGAAGTAAAGTCTGGAATTAAAATAAAATAAGGCTGGAAAGACTTCCCGAAATAACGTTGTCAGTCTGCGTTTGTGTGCGTCCAGTCATTCGTTCGTCCTTGTCTCGTTAACGCAGCTTTTTATTGCGTCGAAGACTCTGCAGGCCACCCTAGCGCAAGGTACGGATGTGCCCATGTTTTTCAGGTTAGGCAAAACATCCGCCACAATTTTCGCACGCGCATTCGCGTTACTTGTAGCCATCGAGGCACGTGCATATTTTGGCTACGTTTATTTGCAGTACACGGGACTAAGAAATAGACACCGCGACCGAGATAGTACAAGCTCGTTCGAATAGCACAAACAACAACTGTTATCAGTATAGCTATGCTTCTGCACAGCTACACAGCGTGTAAGAGTGCCAATACAAGAGCTTGCTGGTCCTGCTTTGCACTTCGCGCTGTTGAAACAGCACTAAAGGCAAGAAAATGCAGTGGCACGAATTAAGCGTCATCTCACCTACTTATTTCTTGCAAGATGTGCATTATGAACGTGTGCTCTGGCCGTTTCCCCCTTCTTTCGACGATATACTTGTTGCAGACCCGTCCGCAGATTAAAGAGCACGCAGTAACCAGTACACTTAATGGGTAGTGCTTGGACACGAGGCATCTTGATACTAGCGCGTGCATTCTCTCAAGAAAGCATCATACGGCTAAACGCTACGTGCTACGTCTGCCGCCGTATCAGAGGCAGCAAGCATGGGAGGTTCATGGCAGGCGACTAATAACTAATGCACAGTTAGCGCGTGCTTAGCACCAAAATACGCTTACTAGCCATCAGCTTGCGCTCGTGCCTTCTGCAACGTAACTATAAATGACTGACAACGGGGTTGTTACGCAGCGCAAGCTGCGAACGAATGACGATCACTGGACATGTGTGCGCTTATCGCGTGCTCACGTGCGAAAACATTCGCTTCGCGCTCGTAGCATCAGCTGTAGAGCAGAAAAACGTTGTACACCGATGTAAAGATGATTTGTGACTTAAGTGGCGAAAACGCGCAGGGACATTATTGCTGGTACTCCAAGAAACGTTTCTTTTTATCTGTTGTTGCGTGGCGTCCATGGCGTTGCACTCCTGCGGTGCGTCCCACCCGTCGGCCTCGATCACAATTCTCAGCCTGCTTTTCAGCGGTCGCAGTGGGGGCGCGCGCAACATCCCGGAATGTGCCTTTCTTGGCCGATCCCCCCTTGTTGGTTTGTGCCATCAATTAAGAGATCAACAACAGCCACCACGGGGTCTCAGCTGAGCTACCCTAGCTGGCACATGCGACCAGCCCGATATTGAAAATTGATTGGTGACGTCTGGTCCACCAGTGGCCCGGCATTGCTAGTGTGTTAACAATATTGGTACAGCAATGCGATAACATTGACCACGCTTGGACCAGTGATTTACATGTTCCCCTCATTATTGGCATTCATGGGCTATCAACGGGCAATACTAACCTTGCGTTTAGAACAACTTGCCAACATTGTATACACAATACTATATGACGGCCAATATTACCCAGCCATAGGCAATGTCTTGCCCATAATTCGCGAATCATGCAATACATTGGTAAATATTTTCCTGCTAGTATATATGGCTTGTCGATATTGAATATAGCTTGGCATTCATTGCTCAATATCATCCCGCCAGTCTTAGTGGCTTGCCAATATTGTATGCACTTTCAGTTACAGCGGCCGATATTGCCCAGCGCGTGATGGTCAATCACCTACATTGCACATATCATGGCGTGCATTGGTAAACACTGTCCAGCCAGTATTGGCGGCTTGTTAGCATCGAATATATCTTGGTATACATTGGTGAATATCCTCTGCCAATCGTGTCGGCTTCCCAACACTGCGTATATCTGCAAATAAAATGGTTGATGATGACATACAATGATAAATATTGTCCTGCCAGTAAGCTGGCTTGTCGACATTTAGTTTATCTTGGCATATATTGATTAATGTTATCCCACCGATCCTAGTGGCTTCCCAACAATGTATACTTGTTGGTTCCATTGGGCAATATTGCCCACTAGCCAGCATTCCACTTATCATGGCATACAATGGTTAGAATTGCAATGCCAGTATTGATTGTTTGTGAGCATCGAATGTATCTTGACATACATTGGTCAGTATCTTCCCGCCAGTCGTCGTGGCTTCCCAGCATTGTATATCTGCAATTACAGTGGTCCCTGTTGCCTGAAGAAGTGTAATGGCTTGCCAAAATACCATACATCTTTGCATAGGTTAATCAATATTCTCTTGCCATCAATGATGGCCTGTCAACTTTAAATATTTACTGCCATACGGTGGTCAATATTTTACTATCTGAGATAGTTTCCTAATATTGCATTCATCATGGGATATAGTGGTCGATATTTTAGAGGCAGCAGCGATGGTTTGCCAACATTGCACGCATCATTGCATGCATTGATCAACATGATCCTGTTAGTATAGCTGGCTTATCTACATTGAATACATTTTGGCACACAGTGGTCCATGTGGCCCCGCCAGTTTGGGGGACTTTACAACAATGAATATGACTTGGTTCTGGTGGTCGATAGTGTCCACTGAGTTTGGACGGCTGGGAAAACATTGCACATAGCGCATGACGCGTTGGCCGGAATTGGCTGCAAAATATTAACGGGCAATTTTAAACCAGCGCTAATATATTTTTAAGGTCCTGAACAATACTGTCATGTCCTTCGCGAAGGCTTTCAAGTATGTTTTATACATCGTCAACGATATAGCAAAAGTAGTAGAGAACATTTATTCATTAAAAATGGCTTAGACAGTAATGGAATGGTTGGTATAGGGTCCTCCCCCATTGCTCCGGTAGCCTAACCCCTGCTGGCGTAAGGATTAAATTTCTCGACAAACCCATGCCATAAGATAAATGCAGATATTATTTAGCCAAAACATTTAGATAGCCCCGAAATGATTCATTGGCACTACGCATGCAAGCAGGGCATGCTTCGTGATGTTGCCGTCGAGTAGGACGTGTGGCTTATGCTGTCTACGAACCGTTTAGAAATGCCCGACTGTGGCGCTGTTCTCAACTGTGGAGACGTTTAGTACAGAGGTGGAACACGCAGTAGTTACAGGCCCTACCATTCCTTCTATACGTCTTCAGCGTGATGAGTGAGGCCACTCATACATCAAAATTTTAAAAATCCTCCGTCGCCCTCCTCGATAAAATCGCAACAAAACAGACGCATAATTTTCTTTAAGCTGACAACGGGCGCTGCCTATTTATAGAAACAGAATACGGCGCAGTGTACAAGCATATACACTTCTGCAATCCGCAGTAGGCCAGTAAGATGTAGCACCTTCACAGCCATATATACTATTGGCTGTTAGCCCGGCCTAATTTGTTGCGATGTGGTTTTACATTCGCATCCTGAAAACTTTTGTCCATGACAAGAAATAGACACATAAATGTTTTATTTATGCACTGATGCATTTGTGTGGTGAATGAAAAGATCATATTCTGGAAAACAGAGGTCGAAGAGTTTGTGCTAGTGGAGGTAAATGCTGCACTGTTTCGTCATGTACGCTAGCTGACGCCTCAACGAGGCACCAGCATCGACTGCATTGCGCCGTAGTTTATCTTGTAAGCACAGAAAACGGGCTAGCTGAAGCATGTTTTGTGTTGTAATCAGCATAAATTTGCACTTGATTCCTATATGCCGGCGTGCTGTACTTTGAGTGCTTCAGCAAGGGACGAATTATGAACAAACCCTTTATGCTATTGATGCAGCATAGCTCATAGTAAAAAGGTAGATCCCCCCACATCAAAAATAAAAGCATTATTCTCTATACGCTCTTTACCTTCGCCTAGCAGAGAAAAAAATCAAGCTTTCTCAGATGTTCTGGAATGAAGTGTATTTAAATCCAATAGCATTGCACCCTGCCCTACGTTTTACTATAAGTTGTGTACTTGCTGTGGCATCTGTTAACTAGTTCGGACTTATTTCCTGGTAAACACCTAAAAGAGAAAATATTGTAGAAGCTTGAAGCATAGAAACCCCGCAATTGGAGACCTGAAATAACTGTCAATGAATTTGTTTTTGTTTTATGGGAACAACACAACATGAATGCGTGCTCACCACCTAAATATTTGTCATAAAATTATTGTTGCCTGGTCACGCTACTGTTCAAGCAAATTATGTTTGTCTGAGAGCTGTATATGCGCGTGTATAACTCTCATGACCTGCCTTCGAATATTTTTGCAATGTGGGCTTAACATCACGCGTTTAAATGCTAGTTTCTATGCAGTATTTTAGGAAGATTATCTATGCGTTTTAGAATTATTATCAAAACACATTGCAACCAGAGTTAGGGTATTTCAAACCAGAAATTACGTTAGTTCGCTGTAACTGGTTAGAAAAAAAACGTGCCGTCTTTGCTAAAAATAATCATGCTGCAGGGTTTCCTTCTCAACCGTGTTTGGAGCCCTTGATCTATTTCAAAAGGCAAAAAATGGTCATTACAGATAAAAGTAATGGGCTTTTTTTCCGCACAGGTGATTACTAATTTGACATGTCCAGTAAAATGCTTAAGTACAGGGCTAAGAAGCAAATCGGGCAGCCTAATTGCTTTTGCAAAGATGGTACGTTCTTTATAGCAGTGTTAGACAGACGGCTGTTTGCGACGCATCGGCGCCAGCCTTCGCCGTGGCAGCCTACGCATTCTTCATTCCACGCCTGAGCAGCGTTCATTGAACCCCGGCGGAATTCCAACTTGTGAAACCATGCAGACAGTGCTGCTGCACTAGCACGACTGTGGCGCCGGCGCATTTTCTCTCTTCGCTCTTCCCTCTCTAGCAGCGCAAGTACGCGCCTCGTGAATTGTCTGCTGCAGCTTCGCTTGCACTCGGAGAATAAACGGCAGAACCACGACATGCCTCGTCCCATCTGGCGGAACAGTCTGCAGCTAAGCGTCAGTACTACTGATCCTTTGTTTTAAGATATGTGTTCGTAACGGAGTTGGATTTTGGGAGCCTTTATTGCTTTATTTTCTTCCAATGTTGCTACACTTCCCTGCAGGAGGAAAGACTCGGAATTCCTAGGACGGACCTTTGGGCGCCAATTCCCTCTTCTTTTGGACTGCTTCGGTTGACGCTGCATGCAAGGCTGTGCTGGATGACTGGTAAGATATCCATTTTTTATACAGTGCAGCGTATTAACATGAAATTAATCATCTTGTCAGTTATTGGCACCTGATAATTACGATTATCAGAATGTGCTTATCTGCTGTGTATGTAAGAATAAGAAAAGCTTTTGCTTTAACACTATTGCATCGAAGAGAAAATATGCATTTTTCGTGAATTCTGATCTGATTTCAGCACACTGACTTAGACAAACTAATTTTGTAGCAGTGGCAAATTTTACTGCTTATGAACAGTTTGACCCCCCAAGCTGTACTAAAAAGAACAATTCTGCATAATATTGTCTCTTATTTTCGTTTTCACTCGCAGATGTTTGCACGAAAGGAAGATGGTGACATGCAAGCTGCTCGAGCATACATAGGCAAGGACTGCTGAAAGCTGCTGTCCTTATAACTGAGAGCAAAAGGCGCACGCTAGAGATGCTGGCTTGGCAGGCACCTGAAGATGCCTTTAATGCGGCATCTTCCTACAACCTGGGATCTGCCGACACCTTGTTAATGGACCTAACCAGAGGTGAAGTCGTGGAAGTCTGAAAGAATTCTGCCTATAGATTTTTTTTCACTGTGTACCACATGCGCACCTAATAAATATCCATGAAACGAACAATTATGGCTTTTTGTGTGAAGGCATGTATGCTTTCAGGATACTGTATACATATTATTAACTGCATGTAAATTACCTGCACAAAGACAAACTCAACCCTGTATTTGGCGCATGATGGCCTTAGCTGCCTCTGTGCCGTAACACCCATCAAATAAAAAAATAGTCACAAAAACAACAATAAACAATAATGGGATTGCCTGGATGCCAATTATGCAAAACCAGTGGACAAGCTTGGGCGGGCGATGTTGGGCAGCCGATGAGCCTAGCTGGATACCAGTTATTAAAAGCCAGTGAATAAGTTTGGTTGTAAGTATTGGAAAGCCAGTGAGAGTGGATGGATGTACGTTATATAGAAGCCAGTGGGTATGCTTGGGTGGAAGATATTGGGTAGCCCTTGAGTGAGGCTGCATTCCAATAATAACTTAGTCTGTCATTGGTGGCCATTGTTGGAAAGCTTGGCACGGGTAGCGGCCCAATGATACACCATTATTGGTCCCAATATTGAGGCCGGTTCCCCCTATATTGGGTTGATGGCGATGTATTGATGGCGTGGTACTTGGGACCTCTCTTTTGAGATATATCCTGCGATATTTGGGACGTATTTTGTGGGTAACTGGGGAGTGGTTCAGTCCCGCACTCCTACTCTCGACCTCGACTAGACCTTTGCGCTTGTTGAGACTAATATTCCGTGTTAGCCGCAGGAACCTCAGCCTGCCACCTGAAAACGAATTTTTGGAGTCTATATAAGGTCCTGCCCTCCGACCATCCGTATAATGCTCCGCAGCTACAAAAATCGGCCACTGCAGCTGGCCCTCAACACCCTGCGCAAGATAATGTTCATTACACTCTGCACACTCTACCGAACTCACTCTATGGTAAACCGGAGGAATACGTAGAAGACTGGCTCTCCCTGTTCAAGTGAGGCGCCACTCTTAATCATTGGTACGACACAGTGAAGCTCAGATACGTCTTCTTACAGCCTGGAAGACGACGCTCTTGCCTGGTATGAAAACCGTGAGGCACTTATGTCTTCCTGATACGAGTTTCGCTGTCGCCTTCTTGAGGACCACTTAGTCCAGACCACCGAGAACGATCATAGCGGGCACTCCAGTCTCGTTTCCAGATGCCCAACCAGACTGTTACAATCTATGTTAAAGACACGACGCGACACTTCCCCCGTGCTGATCCTTCCTTGTCGGTGGACAAGAAATTGCACCACATAATGCGCGGAGAAAAAAAAGCTATTTGGTGGCCTTGTGCGCAGTCCTCCAGCTACAGTGGCCGAATTTCTGTCAGAATCATCAGCAATAGAGAATGTCCTTTAGTAGCGGGCCAACGCTTACAATAAAACTGATTTTCCTGCATCCCCTTGCGAATTCGATTCCGGCTTATGGAGGAAACATTGATTCATTTCGTGAACTCATTCACTGTATGGTGTGGTAAATACAACAAAATATTTGTGGGTGCGCCTCAACCGCAGGCTGCCTCTATGCCGACATCTTTCGCGTCGGGTACATCAAGCCAATGCGCCTCAGTTACTGGCTGATGACCTACAGTCTTTTCTATCAGAATGCAGGGCTCCAACTTATGCGGACGCTTTGGGATGTTCTATCCCACAATCAGCACCATTCCTATCTGTACAACAAGCTCCATAGCGGTATTCGTCTACTGCACAATCTCTGGCACCAATTTCGCCCGTGGCTCATGATCCTCTGCCATGTGTCCCGCCGGTCTAATACACTTCGAATCAGTGAGTACCTGGCTGCAGATGAGATATAGAGCGCGCTCCCGATCGAAAGCCTGTCTGTTTTCAATATGGCGAGTCCAGCTACCTCTTTCGACAGTGCCCTACCGTGAACTAGGCCTCTTCCCCGCCCCCCAACGTGCGACGACTGCCCTGTGGACAACGACTCAAAGAAACCGAACAACGTCACTGAACAGTCTATGCGTTCTCAGCGTCCGATGTCACGATCTCTTCCTCCTCGCCGCCTCTCCGCGTTATCCCAGACTTTCTCATGTGGGCACCTGGACCTTTGCTCAGCTCCCGTCGGGAAAACTGAAGGCGCCATTCTCCGCGGGCGGCGTCGCTCGAAGTTATCGCTATGAAGTGCCCCCGACGGCGCGGACATCAACTGCCAAGGGCCATACAAACACCACGAGAAACAACCGGTAATGTGCCATTGTTTCTATGAAAAAAGATATTTGTTTATGGTTCTTGGCACTTTAGGACGAAGGCGACCACAACGCAAGCCCTTGCCAACGCAGAAACCGAGGCGGGAACTGCAATGTTAACCCAATAAAAGCTAAATTTAATAGAAAATCCTTCGAAGTATATATAAAAGAGCGAAATATAAAAATACCTTCTCTGGCCATTCGCTCCTCAGCTGCCACCATTATGGGTCAGCACATTTAAATGCGGTCAAAAGCGCGGCAACCTTGACGAGGGATAGAGAACAGCCTCCATCTGGCATCCAGTATTTTTACAAGAGGACTTATCTACGCCGAAGCAGAGCTTTCTTGAAAAGTGTTTTTTCCAACCGGAGGTCCACCAGCAGTCCTCTGCTCATTTCCTTCATCGGCTTTTTGTGCGGTATCCTCCATTCTTCTGAGTTTCTTTATACGGTGAAATTACTTAAATTACCACTCATCAACATTTCAAACATTTTTTAGGGAACTTCGTGAGGTACTGTAGGCTCATCACTCTATTACACTGTCGTAATTCTTAGCACCAAGAAACTCACAGACAAAATATTGAAAGTAAGACCACTTATATTCATTGTTAACAAATTTCAAAATTTGTTGCAGGCCTAAAATACTTGTTTCAGCACAACATCAGAGAGAGGCCAGTTATGACTTTGAGGAAGAATCCTCGTAACCGCTCCTATCAAAACTGCGCAGCAAGAGCCGCCATAGGCACATATTCCCATCAACACTACCTCGAAAGTTTGCAGAGATCTAAAGAGGAAAGAGCCCAGTGCTTTGACAAGACGGCTCTGCTGCAGCAGCTTGTAATAGGAGCTGAGGTGAAATGCAGGCTGCAACAATTAATTGCCAAAAATGTTGAATGAAAAAAGGCTTTATCACCAGCCACATAACTATGATGATCAAAGCATTTTACTGGGCGCATAGTTGTTTTGCAGAGGTTCTGTAGCTTCGGGAAACATCGAACGTGCATTTTGAAACGTACTGTCGCGATCAATGTGCCTTACAATTTGTCTTGAGTTAGCCTACTGACATTTCGTCCTTGCACAAAATCACACACAGCACCCAGTGTTACAACGATTTGTCTGCTTTGAAGTGTCGAAACTAATTGCGCAAACTTCCAGCAATGCTCAAATTTATTTTCATCAAAAAATGCGCTTCGACATCTCGTGCATTGCTGCTGATATTGAGAACACCTGCATTGATTGCAAGAATAGTTGCAAGTGATCTGAAAGCACTGTATAAGCTATGAAGGTTGCAGATATAGACGGACTGTTTTACACTTATAAACTGTTCAGCGTCGCTGGCACCTGTGCGCACACACTCGTATCAAAGGGTGCCTAATGTTTACTCAAACCTACACAATATCAGCATTGACTCTGTGCAATATCATTTCACACCTGCACACTAAAACCTACCCCGTCACTGCCAGTGAAGATATCAGTGCCTTCATCCTACTCAACTTCTCTTTGAACTAGCAGATGGTGCAGTTTTTCAAAAATCTGCCGGTGCATAAGTTGTGCTGAACACACGCATTGTTTGATGCTGGCAGCACTTTAAGGATATAGCTGTCTGAAACTATGCTTCACCACTCCATAAGCAATCTAACTGGAGAAGGTTGCTGCGATGAACCCTGTTGAATTGTTTCTTCCATTGCGAGAAAGAAGCCTCCATTTGTCGGTTAGGGGTCATCAGCCGTAGTAATTAAATGGGCTAAACAACCATGAACATGTCCATTGCAGAATATCAACGCGGGTTCTTCAAGGGGCAAAAACCCAGGAACCAAACAAATACACCAAGGAACTTGTTGCTGTTATTGACAATCCATTGCAAAACAAGTGAAGGCCATATCCTACTGTTGTAGCAGGAATGAGGTGATTCTGTCAACTCGGCCTACTATGTTTCGGAAACCTAGTCACCTCTTTTCGCTAGCGACCAACGCAAGTTGCACGTTTTCTCCTGCATTTCAGGACAATCAGCTGCCTTATCGCTGGCACTAGCGATTAGAACTTCAGACAGCACGTGAAAGCACTCGACACTGAACTATCCACGCTCGTAACACAAATCGACGCAAATCCTAAGAAGCCCTTTTATTGCTCTCGGGATGAACGGTGACGCTCTGCATCCGGTGACATGTCCCTCAAGCTTCTAACGTGATAGGTGAAAATGTTTTCCGAATCGAAATCGAGGCACCGACCAATGACTTCATCATAGTACTTCCAAATTTTATTGCATTATAGTCCAGTAAGCATCAGCGCTAGAATTCTGACAACAACGGCGAACCCTTTCCTGATTTTTAATGTCCGAGTTCATGAGCTCAATAATTTTAACGACGGCTGAACATGATATGTCGCAATACATAGCGCTTTTCACCACATTAACTAGATATTACACGATTTTCACACCATTTTCTCTAAACCGCGTACAGGTAAAATAAGTAGGTTGTAGAAGTTCCTCGTTCGGCTGGCGAAGCGGCAAAGACTGGCAAGATACTTTCAATTCGGCACTAGCATCCCACTACACCAGTTGCTAAAGTGGCGCTGCATGAACTAGCTCGCGTAGTTCGTGGTAAATTGAACGGACCCTATGTTGCACAACTTTGCAAACTTGTGATGAAAGCGATTTCTTTCTCTAACATAATGGATCATGTCGGCTCCAGATCTAAATAGAGGAAATTCTTTTCCGCCTTTCCGGTTTTTTAGCAGTGATGGGGCATTGGGGGACAGTGTCAAAGGTCACCAAACTATTTCTTAATAAATAGCACACAGCAGTATTCTTTTCGACCACTGTGCATGTTCATCTTACTATGCCGGTAAAGCTGATAGGTTTCATATGATAGTTTAAAAGAGTGCATTGCTGGGAGAGTCGGTCAGACATATCTTCAAGGTATACTGCGCACACACAAACAAGGACCAGAAGGGTACACAACAAGCGCAGTGTTTCCTTCCATATTAATTTCAAGATGTGTTTCCTTCCATATGAATTCCAGTCGCGATCTGCGCTTGTTGTGTACCCTTCTCGTCCTTGTTTGTGTGGGCTCAGTATACCTTGAAGATATTCATATAATGGCTTGGTTTATGAGGGTCAACGCTTCAAATCGGCTCAGGCTACGACAGACACCGTAGTGGAAGGCTCCAAACATTTATTCCCGCTGGGGTTGTTTTACGGTGCAATTATATCACCCAATAGGCGGTCCCCTTTCTTTTCGCCCCATTCAAAAGCAGCCGTCGCTGCGCCGGGATTTAACACGCCTTGCTGGGTTTGGCATTCGGGGCCCTAATCACAGAAACACCTTACTAGCCCAATATACCACCGTATTAGGACAATCAAGTGTGATGATATTTCAGTATTACTGGGCTTTGCATATCCAGCTAGCTGACACCTTGGAGAACGCAAGTAAAAACGAATGGATGAAACCGTTATTGAGAAGTAAGTGGATTACTGACTGGACGCCAAGGCACCCGATGTTGATTTCAGTTAATCACTTCTTTTTGAATATTTTCTTATATTTGAAAAGTTTGGGCGGCTTCACGCTGACACGTATGGAAGGGCTAAAATAGAGTGTAAAAGGTTTAAGTGTTGAACGTAAATGAGTAATAAAGTAATCTACAATGTGCTCTCTACAAACGACGCAGCTTTTATAGTGTTTGACACCTGAGCAAGCCTTTCAGAAAGGTTCTGTTCAAGCAGCCCCAGTGTAAAAATTTCCTCTCTAATCAAGCTATAGCTTTCGTGCAATATCCGTTCATAAAATTTTCTGCTCTAATCTAAATGAAAGTTACAAGGGTGCATTAAATATTATTTACGTGCCGAAGTGCGAAAGCTTTGCGATTCCCGATCTTAGTTCCTTTATGAGGTCTTTCTGCGTTCCTTACATTTTTCGACGTGCGCAGCATTTGTGTACCAATTGCTTTCAGTACTTTGTTTTAATCACTATGTTTAATTTTACTAATTTTTCATCCGTTTTCTTCCTTGCTGATTTTTATTTTTCGGTTTATTTTATTACGAATGGCAAATAAAATTACAGACACATTCGCAGCAATCTGGCATGGAGTAGGGGTTAGTATGCAGACTGGGACACGGAATTATTCTTGTGATTGTAATCCCGGCATTGGAATTTTTTCTTTTCAGTTATTGGTATCTCGCGGTGATATATTCTGTCCACAGTTCATGGTCACACCAGTCATGAGGAAAGAAATTATTTCGCATTAAAAAATGCATTTTGGTGATAATCAAGGAGTTGCTGTTATTCTTAAAGCATTTCAAACAGTCCCATGCAGGAACACGCGGCAGCGGTAGGGCAAAGTGCAAAAACATCATGATCCTGCAGTCCGGGCAGACGAGTTGCTCTTCATAGATTTCGTGGTGATGACTTCACATTGAGATTTAAAAGGGATGACGAGAGCTTTATAAAGCGTGGCGGTAAGGTTAAATTTGGAATAGGCCAAAGTCCGCAATAGTGTTTAAACAAAACCCAGTAAACTATTGGAATAAAAAAGCTGGCAGAAGGGCACGCTTGAAATCAAGAAGGCTGGAAAAGTTCAAAATCAAACTTCATAGCAAGGGGAGTAGAGAAATCAAGAAAATATTTGGGGGTTCGAAAGAAGTGTCCCGAAATGTTGCCAGACATTTTGGTGAACGGTAACAGAACACGCACTATCGATGAAATAGGTGTAGTGGAGCCCAGGATCTTTTTAGGGCTCAAGTTCGAAAAAATACCGTCACTCAGGCATCTGAGAGTATGCCTACCACAAGTAAGATTTGGGTCGTAAATCGCGATCACCCCACATCTAGGCGTTATGCATCGGTGTCCTGTCGACATTCGCCACAGTATGCCTTTAAATCCTCCTACGTTCGTGTCACCTAAATTTATATGTTTTCTGGGAACCGTTGTGTACTATTCAAATACGAATCCTGTGAAGTGATAAAGAAACGCATATGTTTGCTTGAAACACTGTCAATTTTACTAGCCTTTTCCTTCCCTTACCTTATTGCCCTTGACAATTGAGTAGACATGAGAAGAGTCACTTAGGTTGTTCGTTATATTCCAGATAAGTTCTAAATTGTTTAAGAATTAATTCTCAGCCACTATATTTTCTAAGAAGCTCACAATGAATGAAAAGAGAGAAGTGCACAACATGCAATGAAAACGTTTTTGTAACAACGGAGCATTGTAAGCGACCTCGTGTACTAAACCTAAACCAGTGAAGCCCACAGTTCCAATATAGTCCCTTAGGGTGTTCATTATATTCACCAAAAGTTCTAAATTACCAAACAATTCATTATAAGTCGTCACATTGTCTAATTAGCTAACCGTACTGTATAGCAGATTCAATGTGAATGAGAAGAGACAAGAAACAAATAACATGCATTCAAATATTTTTGCAACAAGCATTGTAAGCAACCTTGTGCACTGAACAGAAACCTGTGCAGTCAATACCATTGATAGTATTTAATTTAAAAGTGCAGACAGCACTCCCAGATAGCATTTTCTGGCTAGGCAGCCAAAGCTACAGAGCCGAAACGCATCAGCTCACTGCACAGCAGAAAGTAGTCTCTTGACAAATTTCGCATATCGTGGTCTGGAATATTCTGACGCTCTGGAAATAATCACCTTACTATTGCATGTTGATTTTACTACAATACTATTTAATACAACGTTACTCTAGTGCATTTTCAAATCAGGACACTACGCTGAACAAATAGGATGACTGGGAGATCTATCGGGAATATCCCGAAGCATACGTCGGCTGCTTCTGCCGCGTCTATCGGCCAGTTTCTGTTTGGTTTTGTAGTGCGCTTGTTTAGGCAACGTAACTAGCGAGGTATATTCATTAACCGTGAATTTACGCACACTTAGGCCTTAAGTAGTTTAAAGAAAGACATATATGTCTGGTAATGTAATTACGCTGCAGTTTGTATGTCCCTCCCGCCTGGGCAGCAACGAGGCCTGTAATATTGCATAAATAAATAAATAAAGTTTTGCGTTGTTTGAAAATCGAAAAGTGTTACTTCGTCTAAATTCGTAGCTGAAACTCAAAGCAAAACTCAGGCCAGATAAGCCACAACTGCATAGCCGCAAAACGTTGTCCGGTAGTACAGAGTAGTACGAATGTTGAATTTTACGTCGCGTTATTGCAGATGTTAAAGCACCGCATGCATTTCAAAGGTAATTCAGGTGCAGACAATACAGTGTGTAAGAGAAAATATGTTCGGTAGCAATAAGGACACAAGCGCTAATTATTGACTAGTGGTTCTTCTCATTGTTATAGGTGTTGAAGGTTTTCATGCCAATTGCACACGATTTTTATGTTGGTAAGGCTGTTCCAGCTGTCGAATCTGAGCCCGCCGCTAAAATCGCGACACCCTTTACTACTATATTTCGTAATTGCCAGGAAAGCGGAAGTTGGACCTCATTTCGGAAATCAGAGCAATGGTCGACAAGTGCGTCTATCAGAACACCCGGATCAACGGCCGCTCTGCCCTCCATAGTACGGAACTGCCGTACAAGCACGCAACAACATTTCCACACTTGCTCAGTGAGCGTCGCCTTTTGCTACACAGGTGAGAGATCGTAACCAATTTGCGCACCTATAACGCAGTTCTGAATTAACATTTTGTTCTCACAATAAGAGCCAAGTCTTCATAACTTGAACTTATTTCGATCCAAACATGGTGCGTCAAACGTAGTACGTTTTGTGTAAATATAAGCGATATGATTTGTTTACTTTTTCGTTATATACCTTTCGGGGTTTTATTCATCCCTTAAATAACCAACTGTATATCTGCGAGGTAGTTTCCCCGAGGTAAACATTTCGAGGTAGAATAATGATAAGTTAGTTTTCTTTGTAAACAATGTCGGGATTTCTTTTATCTCGGAACGAATACTAGCCTTCCTCAAGGTGATCCCTTTTTCATTTTGCATTCCTTTTGCCGCATCTCAGTGCGCACATGCGGTTCATCCCACTCGTTTACCTCGTTGTCATAAATGCACTTAGGTGCTGTTTCTTTCGTGAACCTTAGCTAAAAAAACATTTGGCGGAGGAATAGGACAGCGATATAATGCGCAACTATTGGAATAACAAAGCCTGAATTATTTGACTAGCACGCTTACGTTAGGGTAAGCTTTTTCGCACTAAAAGCTTTTACGAGAATGAGACGCTTATCAACGTTCAATGCTACAGAATCTCTCACATGTATACAATTTCCTTACAGAAGCTGCACTTCGATACAAAACTTTGACGCATGCTTTTGAAGGTACGTGTTTGGTGTAGAAATAGACTTGCACGTTTCTAAAGGGCCGCTGATATGCGACGCTTTTCAGGGTGATACCCCTGTATTTTTTACAGTAGAATTAATTTTATGAGCAAGCTAATCGATTCACTCCCATCGAGGTCTTAAACTCTATATCATAAGAGCTGATTATACCTGAGACGGGAGCTGAGAGCCACAGGCACAAGCGAAAAAGGGGGTATTTTTTCCTCTCTGAGTAGTATTAGCAAGCATTCAGATAGCTGGCAGAAATTAGAAGAAAGAACAACCTCATTCCACAAATGGGGTCTGAGCCCATGACCTTCGACGTTCGCGTGTGGCGCTTTACTCCGGGGCTACGGCGAGTCGGCTATAGCTGCTTAATATTTCGTTTTCCTATAAGTGCATATATTGTGTGTACCCAACCCTTAAGAGTGTTCGCTAGCGCCACTCTCCTCCACAGCGGTGGATTAAGAATGTCTTCTTCTAGAGCGAAGCTCACGTATGACATGACCTAGAGAGAAAGGTACGAGCTGCGTGATGGCCCTCGTCTTCGGCAATGGAACGCCAATCAAAGCGGGTACGACCGCATTTAGATGTTTTACGCAATTCGATTGAAATTCATGACCTCCATGCCCAAAAGACATCCGTGACCATCATTTCGAAAGGAATGACTCTGTAGCCTGGCCAGTGGCACTCTCAGAGGCATTTTCATCGGCTTTTGTCTCACGGAGGGCACGCCGTTGGTGAACACTGTTACCTTCCTTTTTATTAAAAATTCTATAAACGGGGTTATATTTTCAAACTCATACGGAATACTTTAGTGCACTCAGTGCAGGTTGATTTACGATAGGAAGGGCAACCTTTAGTCCACACAGGGCAGTACAGAGAATATTAAAAAATAAAATTATGCTGTAAATTTTTTTACGCTTCCAGACCTAAGAATAAACTGCGAAGCTGAAGGCTATAAAAACTGCAATGTAGGCCGTGATTTTTACTTTTCAGGTGCCGCATCATGGATTATGGTAATGAAATAAAACAGCACGGCTTTGCAAGCGCTTCAAGTTGCCTTTCCTGCGCTCAGTGATAAAGTGGCACAACTTTATTGAAATACTGATGCAGTTTATGCACATTATGTGCATATACTATATTTGTGTATCTTCCGGGACTATGCCACGCAAATAGATTCCCCTTTAGCATCCCGAACTCCGAGTAAGCAAGCTCAGTGTGCTATGGAAATCGTATGTTCTATCTTCCATATTTTCAACCACAAACACCGATTTCGATTTTTTGAAACAGACTCAGCTTCATTTCCTCAGGCCCCTAAATTCGCCATTGCAATGATGTGTAATAAGATCTATATGGAAAAGACTGAGTATTTCATTTATTTTTCTTTTATTTTATTGTACCATGCAAACAATGTCCGCCTAGCAGAAATATCTGCCTGTACAGCCCTCACCGGCGTATCTATCACGGTCTTTCACATGGAAATATTTATTGAATACTTCATTACATCTTGTATATTGTTTGTCTTTTGTTTTGTTTTCCTCTTGTGTTATTGTTCTCGCAGAAATAACGTGTTTCCAGCGAAAAACATAGCCAGAAGATCTGTGAGAATAAGAATGCTAAGACGGCATGCGTCAGAGGGAGCTGTAGTCACCCCACACCTGCTACTCTCCTTCTTGCTTTCTTGTGAGTACCTCAAATATCACTTTTATACAGCTTGCTCTGTGATAAAACTCGCTTTCAGATAAATGTTATCCTACTAGTAAGCGTCTGTTGCACGAACCGTCTGTTGCACGAGCGGAAGAATATTTTTCGACCAGAGTACTTTTTTTTTGTTGAACACTTGCGAAAGCTGATCGACAAATAAAATGGCAGTTATATTGTGCTAGTAACACGTCATCTCTAATCCTGACCAGCACCTTCAGCAAGACGCTGCCTAGGGGTGTAGCGGCAGCAATTTGTAGAAGACATTCAGATTTGCTTTGGCATTACGGGTTTTTTGTTTTTACCTTTATTTGCAAGGCGCTGAAAAGAAGGCGTACAGTAAATCGGCACCATTCCCCCTTGTCATTTGTGTGTCAACTTTTTAGAGTGTTAGGTTTGGCCGCATCAGCACTGAGGCTGGTAAGGCTGCCGCGGCAACGTGTAACACAACATCCTAATTGTTCTGCATTGGATGACGTTATGCGTGACGTCTTTCCATGAAAATCAGTCTGCTTCTCAGAACGTTAATTGGTTGGTTTATGGTGTTTAACCTCCCGAAACGACTAAGGCTATGGGACAGCATAGTGGAGGGCTCCAGAAATTTCGACCACTTGGGGTTTTTTAATGTGAACTGACATCGGACATCACATGTGTGCCTAGCAATAAGCCTACAGCAAAAAGCAGGCGCCGAGGCCGGGGATTCGATTCCGCATCGTTGATGGCAGTAGTGGAGTGCCCTAACCACTGCCCACCACGGCGGGGTGCTTCTCAGAGCGTGCTGAGTCGCAGAGGACAAGAAAAGGTGACACCTGCGATGGGGAATTAACAGCCCTTTATTCACATAACAAGCTAATTTCCTGCTTCAAGTCTAATGGTTATTCCGAAAGCGTTGTTTAAGAGGTAGTACCTCCTTACCTGAAAGCAATCCTTGAGCTCCGAATTTCAGATTAATATACAGGGATCCAGCAATCCTGCCTTACTTCACAGGTAGGAGCGATGAAGCAAAATACTTGAGCAAAAACACGCGTCAGTTTTAGCCGCATAAGCAGGTGCAATGTGAAATCAACGCGAATTCCATGCAATGTTGCCACGTATGGGGGGGCAAAGCCGTAGGCCACAAAGGAACAGGCAAATATAACACTGGAACGAACTCCATATTGGGCTGGCATGCGCCCGTGAAAGAACAAAGCAACACTGCGGCGGCAAAAGCAAGAAATGGGCTTTGTCATAGAACAGATAGTGCACATCGCATCCTTGAATGCTCAAATTAAAGGCGACGAAGAAACACCTAGATAAAGCCGCGAATGGTGACTAGCTTAACCTGGAACATTCTAGAAACACACACGAGGAACCGGAATCCTTTAAGGTACATCTGGGCGCATCTTGGACGACATAATTTATAAAGCTGCCTTTCACGGAAGCGAGCATGGGCAAATAGTACGGAATCAATCGATGAGCTATAATCTCAGTGACTAGGCCGCATGCCTGTTGACGCCGAAAAAAAAAAACAGATAGGAATTTGAATGGTTCACCACAGTATAATCCACTCCTCTCAAATACACAATTAGGCAATAAATGTTACGCTAAGAGCAAATTTTCTATAAGGTTTGTACGTGTGGAGATTTACAGCCTTGTTTGCAAGTAGGCAGAGGCACGCAAGCAAGACAGATGAAGAGAAATACTCTCCTCCATGGGAGAATATGGCTGAGGGAAGGGGGAATAGAAGGAGGCATCCCGTTATAGACCGGAATGAGCTGAACTACTC
The DNA here is from genome assembly GCA_023969395.1 of Amblyomma maculatum. Classification (NCBI taxonomy): domain Eukaryota; kingdom Metazoa; phylum Arthropoda; class Arachnida; order Ixodida; family Ixodidae; genus Amblyomma; species Amblyomma maculatum. The sequence goes on along the minus strand of JAJIZL010020227.1, from coordinate 448,320 downwards.
AGTGCAAGATACTAAGAAGACTACAGGTGGGAAATTACCCCTCCCCAAGGTGAAGACCACGGACCAAGCCCATTAAGAAAGAAAAAGAAAGAGCAGTGCGCTGAGAAGAAAAATGTGTCTTCATCATTCATCACGTATAGGCACCGTGCAGGAGTAACTCGCGGTGCGACGCGCGCGCCCCTCGCGGCGGGAAAAACAGTTTGGTAGGGAGACGTGCGCCCGGCCGTGCAGCGGAGACGCGGCGGATCTGCTGTGCGTATGGGCGCATTCGCCGTTCGTTCTTTCGATTCGCGGCATTCTATGGTCACAAATGAATTGCTAGGCTGCAGTCCTGGCATTGCTGCTGTTGCACACATTTTCACTGGCCTGACAAAATATTTTTCGCGTCACCGAATAAGCTTTACGAAGCGAAGCGAAGCTAAGGCGAATCGCTGCCTTCTAACGAGCTGGCAATCATGCCCGGGTATTACCGCGTCCAGATTTACCGCGAAGCATTTTTCCCGAAAGAGGACAGACTATACCTTCACCTGCATTAGCATTCTTTCTCAACCCGCAAAAAACAAATAATAATATTTAGAGAAATTGGGCAACTCTTAGGCATCAGCGCTACTGGGACCGCCGTGCGCGCCTGTGGGCCGCGCTCGTGGATGCAGTTGTTCATTGCATAATTTTTATTTATGCTGTCCTGTGGTCTATATTTCCCTGTCTACGATAGCTTGCATAAGCACCAGTACAATGCAGAGAGTAATCAACAGGAATGGAGTGTTTAAATGGCGCATTTACTATGTCTTGCGCATTAGTTTCGCGAATTTGCCTTGGCAAATTTTTTTTTTCTTGCTTGCTTACTTTAAATATTTTTTTCCTCCTCTCAGCTCGTTCCTTTTCTGCTTTCCACACCCTTTCCTTCCACGCTTATGCCGCTACTTTCCTTCTCCTCTTGGGCGGCTTCCTTTGTCCGTCCCCCAGCCTGATATTTTTTTTTTCCTCGCCATCCTTCGCTGTCCACTTCGCCCTCCTCTGTAGATGTGATTCAGGAGTTGCCATTCCATACGCTTTATTCATTTAGTTGTTTTAATGACGTTTCGATGTCTACTGAGTTGTTGAACCTCGAATGATAAGCTGTTTCTCATGCGATACTGCTCAATCAAGACTATAATAAAAAATAAGTAAAAAAATGATTTTTTTTTTACTTATTAGTGGACACTCTGAACAGATCTTGCATTCATTACATGCCATCCTGCTCCAAACATGTTGTCGGGTGGCTGGCTGCCACCTGTTACCTTCCCCTGTCAAAACTTAATTTTGTGGCAGAGGACTTGAAAGTACCATTAAAGAGGCATTAAGGATCGTTAAAAAAAAAAACGAAAGAAAACTATCATTCAAGTCGGGATGAGACAGGACGTTCTTTCAATGAAAAAGAAAATTAAGTATGCTACAATTCTGACATGTGACAGAGAGGAAGACATGAATGTGTATTGGAAACTGTAGATCGTTTGTGCGGTGCTGTAAGGCAGTTTCCGTTCTCATAGCTGTGTCGCTGTATCAGCGACCGCGGGCCATCTGCCATCCTTTCCTTTATCGTCGAGAAAAGTGGCAACCACCTCACAAGAAAACAGCTTAAACTCTTCAAAATCCGTCTGCGCAATGTAAATGTAAATGCCTGCGGCATCTTCAGGCCCCGGTAATCGCGTTCTCGAGTTTTCAGGCTTGTCCCTTTTTTTAGGTTTTTTTCTCTTCTTCGACTACAGCTTCATTCATTCCTATTCTTCTCCCATACTCGTTCCACCCTTCTCGGCCGCTCGATTCCCCGAATCTTTCTTTCTTTCTTTTTTTTTTCTCTCACCTACCCCAGCTTGGGGAGTTCAAGCTGGCCTTTGTGAAGCTGTACCACACTTGGGAGGAGGGGCGTTCGCCACAAATGTTTTTTGTATTTTTCTACATTTTTACCGTGTTTTTTACGCCCCCACCCTCCCACCCCCTTCGTTTTTTTGCTCGGCCTTTTCCAGCTGCGCGCGCTTCTCCTGTCGTCTTCCGTTTCGCGTGTTTCCAGCCTAGAAATAAACGCCCAGCGGGCGGCCAGGGCTCGTCTCTGTCTCTGCGTCTTGTTTCGTGTGGCTCTCGCATCGTTTGTGCTTCGCTACGTCGCTCGAGCTGGCTGAAACTGCTACCATTTCGCTGCGCAGGCCGCCTTTTCAAGCGCGCGCCCTGCCTAGGCGGCCGCGCGTCTCCCTATCAAACTGTTCCGGCGCTCACTCGGGGCGCTGCTTGTTCGCCGCGAGTGCTGCCCCCTGGGTTTCTGCACGCTGCCTATGATACCCTTAAAGGCCCCCCCCGGGGGGGTGGGAGGTAACACATAAACATAACAATTGTTCATGGTCTAAACATATCCACAAAAAGTCAAAATGCTCAAATACGACAATTCAAGTGAAGGATGCGCTTTAAATAAAAAAGAAAGGGGATACAATCGATTATGATGCAAAAAGACATTTCAAACGTTCTTTAAATCTAGTACGTTCACGTTAACTTACAATATATACGGGAAGCAAGTGGAGGACAGGCCGACATGGATCACATCATCAGAATATGCGAAGAAGCTGCAGAAAAATGCAAGCACGAAAATGATAGAGTATGGAATGAAGCATTGAGAATATAGATCCTATGGTATAAAAGGAACTGATCCAACTAACGGCTGCAGCATCACTAACATTTAAGTGTTAGTCTAGTAGTAAATAAGCCCCCTACTCCTGTCCCGGAGGCCAGCTTGCCGTGCCGGAGAGGGTTGAAAGGGAGGCCATTTGAAACAGTAAAGTTATACTGAACTGAACTGTCGTCGAGAAGAATCGTGCTGCAATACTCCGAATGAATCCAGACTTTTTGTCCCAGAATTATCAAGCAAAATAAGGAAGCTTATCTGCCAGCATTTTTCTCCCTCTGCACTACGGATGAGCTGCCGCAAAGGTAACGTTTTTCTAGTAATTAACAAGAAACTTGAGATATGAAGCAGGAATTATTGACATGATACTTCAGCAGGGTTGCTTGAGTGATGAACGTAGATAAGCAGAGGCTCACACCGTAAATCCTTGACGAAAGAGGTCAGGAATTACGACAAATATGCTTTCATTTCAACGCTGGCTGAATGCTCTCAAAACGTTGAGCGCAAGCTAAGATGATTCATGAACAGATCAAGCCTATGAGAACCCATTTCTACCACTGAAAGGGTCGTTGTGACATTGTCAAACCAAACCACAATTGTCACATTAAGGGCTCTCGGCAAGCAAGTTTCGAAACGAATAATTTCAGATGCACACCTTGAGCAAAACACAATTCTCGTCTAACAGCGTCGTTCAATAGGCCGTATTTCTCGAAGTTGTCCTCAATAGCCCATAGAAAACGTCATCGCTTACTACCTGATCATATATTTACATATGTTTTGTATGACCTAATCGGCGATGTACCTGAGAAAGTTTGTTCTGCTTTGTTTCTTTTTTGTTCCGCCCTTCCTCCATGGAAAAAAAAAAAAAAAAAACATCTGCTGCGCACTTGTAATATGTATAGAGGGTCTTAAAAACGGGACTATTTTCGACGACTAATTTAACCACTCAGCGTCGACCGAAGCTGTACCCGCATTTATATTGCGCAGTCTCCTGTCACCGAGTCCATGCCCAGCAGCACGAGGAGGAAGGTGATCTTGTGGCTACCATAGCAGATATCCAGCGACTTGGAGAGGCGAACCTAGAAAATGCCACAAGGCGTTACATAGCCAGTGGCGTAGATCAGGAGCAGACGTTGAGAGAAAACACGGAGGCCTTCACTAGGTAAGTTTTCTCGCATTTTACCAATGAAACTTGTATTAAGGCGAACGCCTTCAATGGCTCATGGCTCGCCAGCGTGTCCGCGCGTGCGTTAGGAGCGCGCGTCCGCGAGAAGCATCCCACTCCTTCGCGAGAATCCGCGGGATACCACGATACTCCACTTGTCAATCATCCTGACGCCGTAATCACAAAAATCATCATCATCATCAGCCTGACTATACCCACTACAGGGCGAAGGCCTCTCCCATATTTCTCCACTTAACCCGGTTCTGTGCTAACTGCATCCACTTTACCCTTGCGAAATTCTTAATCTCATCCGCCCACCTAACTTTCTGCCGCCCCCTGCTACGCTTTCCTCCCCTTGGAATCCAGTTTGTTACCCTAAGCGACCATCGGTTATCCTCTCTTCGCACTACATGTCCTGCCCATGTCCATTTCTTCTTCTTAATTTCCACTAGAATGTCGGCAACTTGAGTTATTTCTCTGACCCACTCTGCCGGTATCGCTAAAGAGGAAAATATATAACAGTTGCATCTTACCTGTACTCACCTATGGCGCTGAAACGTGGAGGCTAACCAAGAGAGTTCTACTTAGGTTGAGGACAAACCAGAGGGCTATGGAACGCAAAATGGTAGGGGTAACATTAAGATAATCACAAAAATAACAATACTGAAAAGTCCTGTCTCCACTGGGAATCGAACCTTCATCTCACGGATCCCTAGCAGAGCGCTTTAACCAACTGTGCCACGCAAGGGATCGGTCCAGATTGTAGAACGCACATCATAATTGTACCTGTCTATTGTGAGAATGGTAGTAATGCAATCCCGCGAGCTACAGATACTGCACCCTCCCTTTTCTCTACTCTCAAAACAGTTATATAACGCCGGTAAGCGTTCATGCGTTCAAGGGAACGCTGGTTGTGTTCGCCAGGGGGTTCGCGATGTATACCGTGTGAAGTAAAAACGCTCATTATTTGGCATTTCTCCACTGCAGATTCTGCAATGCTCTTGTAATTTTTGGAAATTCTCGTTGGAGTGAAACTCATGGTCAATTTGAAGTTGGCAATAATGACACTAATTCTAATTGCAGTAAAAGAAGTCCTAGAAGCCGTATAGGACCAGGACTATTGTAATCAGTCTTATTATTGTAAAAATAAAAGTAAGAATACTTGTAAATGGCACTAGTAGTTGTGCAGTACAGGTAGTAATTATAATATTGTTATTATATTAGATTCAATAGTGATAAATTATGTCATAATTGTTTCTTTGAGCTGCCCAGGTACAACGGTAACATCGGTTCTAGCCAATTTCGGAAATAAAACATTCTGACAAATTCAGTGACAGCAAAAATACTGCCTATTCCGTATCATAGAAATGCCAACATGAGGAATACATCACAGAAGGTTTGTACCAAGAAATCACAGACCACGCCATTGCGAAAAAACAAATAGACTAACGTAGAAAATAGTGCTACTGATATTGTTGTATTACCGGGAAGGTTTGACAACGTGGGATATTTTAACGCGCAACAACATGGGCTAAAGCAGTCGTGCCTCGTTGATATCAACACTTTGGTTTCCGCACAAAACTGTCCGTAAAACTAGTCGTCCGTAATAACGAATCGAATTTTTTTTCTGACTAGAAAAAAAAAAAAAACCTTAAGGATAAGGTCTCCTCTGCTTTAGAGCATAATGTAGGCCAGAAAATTTGGCATTAGGAGCTACAAGCCGTAGTCCAAATCAGCATTATGCTTCAAAAGCGAAGAAGTTGAAAGTATTGTTATGCAGTTGCATATTGTTCTCGGTGGAATTTCATTAATAAATTACTTGACTTCTACTTTTCATCTCCAACGAACCCCTGCTACGTACCAGCATTTAGTCAGCTGGAAGTTGTTGAATCCAATTTCCTACAATGCGCAGGCTGCTGTCAGAATTTTGTTCAAGTGAATTCACCCAGTACAAAAAGTCAACGTTCATCGACTGCTTACCCTCGCAGGGCAAAATATGAAACCACTAGCAAAAAAGGCAATCAATCAGTGACTAGAACTACATTCATGTGGTGCCTGTCAACAAAGTATAGAAGAACAATTATCTTTAATAGCAGTGTAACTATTTGGTTTTCATGACTGGCCATATAAACTCGACATGAATACATGGACCATAATGAAATTTGGGCATTTTCTCCTTGTACATAATCCGAACAGCGAGTTTCCATATTAAAGCGACGTAACTGCATGGAAAATGCTTGGTCTCCACAAAAACTCTCCATAATGCAAAGCGTTCATATAATTGGAGGTCGTATTAACGAGGCACGACTTATATACATGTGAGTGTGGATTGTCGCCTCCAGTGAAATGCGGTCGCCGTTTCCGAGACCAAGTACAGTTCGCCTCTGTCAAAGTAGGCAAGAAGACATACTTTTATTCATGTCATACATCATTTTAGAGCGCCGCTCTTTGGCGCCCGTTCCTGCGTTTCGCGTCGTTGTAGCCGCCGGCATCGCCGTTGGCGTTGTCCCTCGTGACCTGCTCCGCAGCCGGGGCAGCGCGCGCAACTTCCCATCCTCCCTCCCTCTTACTCCGTGGCTGTGACCGCGTGCGTTCTCCGATTGCTGCGCGTGCTCCTGGTGCCCACCCCCTCTTCCCTACGTGGTGGCGATAGTGTTCTCTGGTTGCCGAAGCGCCTGCTCGGTATCAGGAAATCACGGTGCGTGCATCCCAAGACGAAACCCAGAGCCACGTTGAATTGATTCGCTAGCGGCGTCAGCGGCATCAGTCAGTCGCTGCTATCTCTCCACCGGGCAACGTTTCTAATGGCCCACACGCTGCATCCCGCAACCTCCCGATAACTTAATTGCTCTATTCGTTTCTCCTACCACAAAGCTTTCTTCATGACAGTCAAAAATAGTTCGTGCAGTATTTCGAGAAGGAATATGTACGAAAAATAAAACAATTGTCTTTAACTTTACATACATGTCTTGCTCCAAATCGCAGCCTCAATCTATCGGAAAGGTGAGACAGCTGATGAGCTGCGCTCAAATTTCCCGTTAGGAAGTAACGTAATCATTGGCAATTTTTTTTTCCTCGCCTTGCTCGCTTACTGTTAAATAATCGCAGCAAGTATAGACAACACGGCGTGCCCAGCAATTTAAATGTTTTGAATTTTTCAATGAAGTAGCAGCCAGATAATAAAATTCTAACATCACTTCGCATTACCTTTAAACCAATATGATATGAAAACGATAACTAGCTTTCTTGTAAAGTACGTCTACTGACCCTGACAAGCAAGGTATAAAAATACAGCCATATGCAGAATACGCAACTAAGATGATCCTCAGAACCTTTAAAAAAGAGCGATTTTCGCTATTGAGCAAGTCAGTGAGTATATAAATCTTATAATACGCATTATGTAATGCAAGCAGCGAACATAGCGTCATACGAGTACCTAAAATTCATGAAGTGTTTATGAAAAAGATATTTACTTTGCTCCTAGTACTCTGCATACAACGTGAGATGCTAGAGTTAAAGTTTGGCTATTGCGGCAGGCCACATCTAGTTACATCACCACTTTATCCACGTTACATATGCTAGATACTAAAAAGGAACAAGGGTAGTCCAGAATGCCTAATGTACAGCATGCGGCTTTTGCCACTAAATCACGAGCGAATGTTGTTTAATATATATACACACCTTCGAGCAACAAAATCCTTCAAACGATTAATTTATTAAGGATCCAGAAAAGGGTAGCGAACAACGAACACGTGAACTTCTGCAGCTCGCCGCAAAGCCATGGTGAGCGTAACCAGACGTAGCGATGGATGGTGATGGCCGGCCAACGTGGCTGTGCTGTAGTATATCACCAACTGACCTTAATAAGGTTTCAAGTGCTTAGATACCAATGACCACTGTGTTCGAGGCACTTAGCTCCCTTAATAACGTCAATCTCTTTGGTACAGCCTTAACTTCAATGAAACTATTTCTGTTTCGAATGAGCGTAATTTTAAAGTGTTAGTTTAATAATAATAATAATAATAATAATAATAATAATAATAATAATAATAATAATAATAATAATAATAATAATAATAATAATAATAATAATAATAATAATAATAATAATAATTGTTTTGCAGGATGGGAAAGGCGCAGTATCTGTCACACTTGCTCGAAGGACACCTGAACCGCGCCGTAAGGGAAGTGAGGAAGTTGGGAGTGAAAGTAAAAAGAGAGAAAGGGGAGCCGTAGTGGAGGGCTACAGAGTAATTTCGTCCACCTGGGTATGTCTAACGTGCGCTGACGTCGCACATCACATGGATGCCACATAATTTTGATTTAAAGTATAGGACAGCAAACAAATTGACACCAAAGTTAGAGGATTTTGACACAAAGGTTAGTATCAGTCTACATATTGTTTTCTTTTCAGAAGAATTCGATATCACCTACATTCCTGCTGTTTGCTTCCTTCAAACGTAGGTTTCGGTTACGATGCCAGGTTCGGGTTGATCTGTCCCGTGTGAACACTGCCACCACCGTATTGGGCCGCAGGATATCCATCCCAATCGGACTTTCTCCATCGGCCACCCACATGATGGCGCATCCGGTTGGAGAGCTGGGAACAGTGAAAGGTGATCCACACTTAGTGGTTAATGTGGTGTAATCTGAGCAAAATGAGTGGAAAAAATCGCTTCGTTTCTAACACCGTCCATCCCAAGGTCGACGAATATTCTCCTGCTTTCATGTCCGAAAGGCATTATTTTCAGAGATATATATAGGGAAATGAAAGTATTCTTTTACAAGGATCAATGCCTAAAGTTAAGAAGTCAGTCCAATACATATTTCCACCATCGCAAGCCACCAACGCTGCCACTCAGCGCTCTATGCACAGTGCGGCGAAATATTTACCGCATTCCTACATGGTAAAAGTCCTGGTTTTTCTTGATTATCCACAGTCTACATACCTACTCAAGATCTTATGAAACGTTCGAGTATTTTTGAAGCACTACCTCTGTCCTTCCAAACGTCGCACTGTAAAGCCTGTTCAAACTAAATGCCGCTCTCATCATAAAATGGAATTGCGAAGAATTTAGGATTACGCTTCTATGGGCGCACTCGCATCGAGCCTCTGACTGATTCGTATATGTATGTGTCTATGTCTTATCGCTGGCGGTGACCAGAAGCATTCTCGCCCTTTCAGCGTCAGATCAACTGCATTTTGTGTGCTATCAAAGCTGGTAATGTGACAATAAACTCTTTGCTGAGAGCACAAATATCTATTGTAGAGCGGCGCAGCGATGGGGTCTGTGGCAGATGGTTACGGCTACTGCAGTCTTCCTCACATATACTACAGCCTAAAGACGTCTTTATGAAGAACTCTTTAAGCCATCGTTGAACTCTGAATTTAGGGCGTATTATATTCATGATGAGCCATTGGCGTCATTGCTATGTGTCTGGATGAGAAATTAAAGACCCATACTGCTGAAGCGAGAGTAGTCGGGAGCTCCGAAAGCAATGCGCGTTCTACCTACCAGAAACACACCATTGAGTATAATATCAAGTTAAATAATTCTTTCAACAACCGCTATTTTCGATTCTGACTAGTTCTGCAGTTGTTTAATGTGGTTGTGTGACCCAAAGACTAGTGAAAGCATATAACTCATTGGTTATTATGTTGCATTACATAAATCCGACAAGATTTGGCACCTGCCACTACAGTATTGATATTCTCGGTTCATGAAAAAGTTTCAGGGATCACATGAGAAATAAATAGAGAATATCTCCAATGTTTTGAGATGTACTATTGATTGCTAGCTCATACCCTTTTCGGAGCATTGCCCATCTAAAGACTGTCAATGTGTGCGGAAATTCATGGAGATACGTATGCAAAAATGGTTAAAATATTGTATTTACTTATTTATTTAAAAGGCCTGCATATACCGAAGGCATAATTGCTGGGTGCAATAAATGTTGTTTGCGAGATGCTATTTTGTGTAGTAAACGAGAAAACAACAGAATGACGCCACAATAACAAAGAAAAAAGGAAAACAAATCGCAGGAATGCATATTCAAATTAAACGAAGCAAACAGCTACACATTTGGCAACAAAGCCCAAACAGTGTTTCACTGGGACATTCAGCAATTGCCTGTGGAAGTCGATTCCGTTCGCTGATAGTGTGTGGAAAAAATAGTAACGAAAGACATTGCTCCGACAATTAAATTTTGGTATTTTGAGTTGGTGATCGCACCGCTTGGACAAGATGAGGAAACAGAATGTAAGCTTCTGTGTCTTCTGTAACTGTTGCGAAAAAGCCGGTGACGATGATACTTCGTCCGTCAGCGACTCGCTGTCCGCGGACTCAATAATTGAATAAGTCGCCGGTGCCCGCTTATATTCGTTCAAATAGGGCAGAAAATTTTCTAATTATCACTCGTCCAATCTGAATCACCACAGAAGTGCTAACACGAAGAAACAGACTTGGATCACGCGTCCTGCACTCTATATATAGCGCAATTATAGTCCGTGTTACCGTGGGGCGAGCTTAAAATGTAGTTCTAAGACGGCTGTTGTGATAAATAAGTGCACTTTTTTCAAGGACTATCATCAAGGAATTTATTTTACTTATTAGGCACACAGAGTGAAAGCCAATAAATAAAGTAGGAATAAAAGTGGATTATTAATGCACGCAATCTATTTGCTGCAGCGCGCGCACCACTCACACAATCTCGCCTGGTGACTGTACTGCGGCGCTGCCACCTTTGTGCTCTCTCCCAAGTGTCGTGTTGACCTTAGAACATTTTATAAACCACCTGGTCTTGGTGCAGTCCGCCTATTTTCTTCAAAGCATTAAAACCATTTTGAGCGTAAAATCAGTTCGTAGTGTTTTGTTTTTGCATTCTTCAGTGCCACAAGTGTCCTCAGAACAGATACATTTTTTGGGATAGTGTCGCAGCAGTTACCAAGACAGGTCCCTGTCAGAGGCCATTCTCGTGCAGTGATTGAAAGCAAAGTTATTACCACACTTAGTGGACAAAAATGACTACGAACACGGTAAGGGTGCATAAAGAGAGAAATGGAAGCAACAGTGTCCTTAGTTCTGAATAGCTTCCATAAAGTCAGGTCCGAACAGGTCCTAAAAAGGCATTTAGCGTGACATAGTGTAGCAGATTTTTCACCGTATTTCGTGGAACGGTTAAGGTAACCTATATGTCGCAAGAAATGTCACTAAATTGGTTAAAATGTTCTCACAATAATGTTTTAAGGCGCTTACCGGTAAGGAGATGCAATATAAATGTGCCTTCCACTTAACGTTCCCCGTGAATCTGTTGGAATATGCTGTTACACGCTCCTGTGGCCCAGACGAAGACGTCCATTTGTCGAAACGTTGGCTCATCTGCGACCTGAGGCGTACCCTATTTACCCTTGTTCAGTTCTTCTTTTTTATACCATGCAAACCATCTTCTTCCTTTCGTTCTACCTGCTCCTGTGTTAAGTCACGTAACTCTTTTCCGTGTAATTAATAAACATTGTGGGGAAAATAGTTCAATAGCAACGTTTCTTTGGACAACGTAACTAACTTCGTCGTCTGAGAGAGCAAGGCATTGCGCAAGTGTTCTCGGGAGTTCTTAATATAAGGAGAGTCTCGCATTTTCAACCCTTTTTCTGATGCAGCCGCACGTGATGCTGGCACGGCGATGATCGTAAGTGCCATGAGCACTGCAACACTTGAAGACATAAGAGCCAGCGCGCCTGACACCGTGCTGTGGCAGCAGACCTACCTTTTCAAAAACCGGTCCCTCACGGAGTCACTGGTGAGGAGAGCTGCCATCCAGGACTTCGGTGCCATTGTCGTTACCGTGGATTCCCCAATATCTGGACAAGCCTCCATCCTGACGAAAACCAACTTCCGGCTTTCTAAGGGCCTCAGGTAATCTTTCACAGGCGAATCTTATTCTCACTGTTATAAACATATACTTTACTTCTGGCTAATTAAATGATATGCAAACATTCTTTCTTTGACAAAACAACAAATGGATTAGATAAATATAACCAAGTCAAAGATGAGTCGTTTATGATCATGCAAGCGGACGGTTGATGCTTGAGTATACGAAGTCAAGTACGTGGCCAGCACTTACGTTTAGAGGGAACCCTGCGCAAAGGAATTTTTAATGTTGGTAGTTAAGAGAGTTGAAAGGTGCAGAAAGTAACGTTTATGAAATAAAAGCCAGAATAAAGCAATTTTCCGCAAGCGCCCAGCCTTGAAGAGGGAGATCAAAACCAAACGAGAACAGGTGCAGCTCTGAGCTACCGCTTTCCTTCTGGCGTATAACGTACCAGATACCATATAGCATCATAACGAGGAACAGAAATAGAAGGGGAACCACTAAACTCAGACAGAGCTCAAAAAGGAATTTTGCGTCTGTCACGGTTTTGAGAAATACCCGAAATCTTATGAAAATAAGGCCATGCTTCCGGTAAGAAAACAGTTCGTTTCATTTTAGCTTTTCTGTGATCGCTATCAAAAGGCATGAGAAAAGGCAGCAGACTATCCTTTCCACGGAGGGGTAGCATCCGCAAATTGTCACAACTTCTCATCTGAGACGGGCAACCAGTGGCAACTGATAAGAAATTGCTTGCAGTTTAAAAGAGTGCACGAAACATGGCGCCAGTTACTGTAAGCATTTCCTCCACAAAAATGCAGCTTTAACTATGTACCCTATAATTAAGCGTTACAAAGTTATCTGAAGCTACATCTACGTTTTTTAGTGGGAAGAAGAAAGAGAAAAAAAAGCAATAATGGTGGTAATTTCACTTCTTATTCGCTAATTTTTTCCTTCTTCTTAACAAAGTAAACCTGTTCAATGCTTTGATCACAATTCGACATAGTTTTGCAACATACTTCACCTAAATTTTTCAATGCTATCTTCGGCGCTATAAACTGTACATCAGGCCGAACATTTTGGCGTTTTCCTGAACTGTTTCGCTTCGACGAGGCGCAATAACTTCTTCACCGTCACTAAACCACGTTTTGCTGTAAGGGTTCTCATCAGAAGCACTAGAAAAATGTATGGAAGTTATTGCCCATTACCCACCCACTGTCACTCGTTAACCGACGGCGCGCCCACAATTGCATACACCGAAAGGGACGCTGACGGGGATCGAGAAAGTGTCAACGCCATAAATATATACCCTTCTCCTTTTCATTGTTTAGAGCCAGAACTAAATAATACTACTATCGGCTTGTTTATATTGGAATGACCTGGAAAAATTCCGGAACGTTTATTTCAACTTTGAGGATGCTGCCCGGACGTGGTTCCAGAAACGCGAGGCCACATTGTCCGCCTGGCCGGACTTTCGACGTCAGCTCCTGAGTAATTACACTAGCAGCGGCCGCCAGGAGAATGCCGAGTGGGCTCTAAAATCGCGAATCCCGCTCCCGAACCAGGGAATGGCAATGTACGTCGAGGATGTCACGCGTCTCTGCTGTCGCGCCGATCCCTCTATGCCAAAAGACAATAAACTGCGGCACCTGATGCGTGGTGTGAAAGAACGGTTGTTTTGCGGCCTTATTAGAAATTCATCTACTACAGTCGCGGCGTTTTTGACTGCTGCTTTTCTTATGGAAAAATGCTGCAGCCGTCCAACGACCCCAGTGTCCACGTTATCCACCATGGACCCACTTGACTGTGACCCTCTGAACGATCCGAGCGCTCTTCGTGAACTAATCCGCTGCATAGTCCGCGAGGAGATCCAGAACCTGCAAGGATCTTTTTGACTTCTATGAATTTCCTGAGTAATGTAATCCGCGAAGAACTCCAGCACGCACTCCAGGCATCAGTTGGTCCGGTCAGTCCAGGTGCACCCGTCCAGCGGGTTACCTATGCGAACATGCTGCGCCTTTCAGCCCCGCTTTCTGTTCCATCGACGTACACTCCTTCGGTGGTTGCAGTGCACGCTGCTCCATCGGTACCCTACTGAGCGGAGTGGCGCCAGGCGCCACGTAAATGGGACTTTTGACGCACTCCAGTTCGAATCCCTCTCTACTAGCACTGTGACGAGGCCGGTCACCTTTACCAACGGTGCGCTTACCGCGAACTAGGACTAACAGGGTTTTTCCCCTATAGCCCTCGTCCTCGGCCTGGTTAGAGGCCATATAAAACTGCCGAGTACGTCACCAGCCAAGCCTTTGCACCTTCGTCGCCACGCCGCCAATCGCGGTCACCGTCGCCACGTCGTTCTTCGCCATCGGATTCTTTTATGCCCCTGCATGACATGGGTCTTTCAGCCCCGGTCGAGAAAACTGCCTAATATGGCCTTTGAAGGAGAGACCGCCGAACACCGATTCACCGAATAGCTTCCACTGCCGCTCCCGTCGCATCGCCCCGGCAGCCGCCGTATCACCAATCAGCGTTCATCATCCATCCAAAGGAATCACTCCGAAGCGGACCGCCGCAACCGCGTACATCTCTCGCCGCCGCAACGCCTGAATTGCATTACAACTGACAATTGCATCATTGAACAGCTTCCTTCGCAGCACCGAGTAAACCACTTTGATCCCTATTCGCCCTCGGTGGGCTCTACAAACGACGGACCTTTATGGACGTCCCTGCTCTCGTCGACAAACAGGAAATCAGTGCGTTAATAGGCACTGATGCAGATTATTCTATATTTAGTTGACGACTTACGATGACCCTGAAAACGTACAACGCCGATGGATGATCCCCACATACGTTAGACCGGAGGTCCTGTTGTCACCCTCCGTGGTACGTATACGATCCGAGTTACGGTGCGTGGCTGCAGGTTTGTTGCCACTTCTGATTCTGCGCGAATGGAGTCGAGCTTTTATCCTGAGCATTGACTTTCTCCGCGAGCATGGTGCCACGATAGAGTTTTCAAATCGATAGATTTGAAAATTCTGTCACCGAAATGGTGACAGAGAAGCCAGAGGTCAGTGGGTTTTGATCTGCACTGCGAATCGCCGAAACGCCACAGTGCCCCCACGAGCCAGTACCCTCGCGACAGTTACCTGCGACAAGCCTCAGCGAGTACTGAGAATTGTCGAGCTTAATAAATAGCTTCTACTTGTTCTAGGCGTTTCTGTAGCCCGTGGTCTTGGCCTCTTCCATGATGATTAGGCAGAAGTGCTCATAAAGAATTGCAGCATCGCCATCTATTCCGCTGAACAGCCATAGCATATATAGACTCGTGCAGGAAGTTGCCGAATGCAATACTTGCGAGACAAACACATATTCAGTACAAGACGATACAGGCAAGGGCTTCAGATTCAGAATAATGTCTCATGCCTAGCACCGCACGGCCTCCGGGCTGGGCCCTTTCAGCTGTCATCGACCGCCCACAGCTAGATAGTAGCTGCCACTGACTCAGTCAGTTCAGTCGTTCAGTCGTGTCCGACTCTTCGTGACCCTATGGACCATGTCACGCCACGCTTTCCGGTCTCTCACTATCTTCCTAACATCACATAACTTCATCTGCAGTGCCTCGAGTATGCCATCTAACCATCTTGTTCGCTGCCTACCCCTTCTATGGCGACCCTCAACCTTTCCCAACATCAAATCTTTCTCCAGCGACTCCTCTCTTCTCATCAGATGACCAAAGTAGCTGAGCTTTAACTTTAGAATTTGACCCTCCAATGAGCAGGGTTTATGGTCGACAATATCGACTTAACGTTGTTTTTCGTGTCTCGTGTCTGATGTTATTTTAACTCGGTTTTGTATAAATTTCGTGTTCCTTTCTTGTATTTGACTTGTACCGCGTTCTTGTACGATATTCTTGTACCGATTTGCCCCCCTCACCCAATGCTCTTCGGGGCCTGTGAGGTACTAATAAATAAATAAATAAATTTGATCTTCTGGCAGTCCAAGGAACTCTCAAGAACCTTGCAACGTGATTCTGCTGCCGAAGTGGCTACGTTCGTAATGCACATCTTTTTTTCGACATGGCGCTGCATCGGCCATCATCACTGACCAAGGGCATTCACCGCAAAGTTCTTGCAGGATATCCTGACACTGAGCCATACTCAACGCCGAATAACCGCCGCCTACCACTCACAAACCAATGGCATAACAGTACGGCTCAACAAGACCACTCACAAACGAATGGCCTAACAAAACGGCTCAACAAGGCCTTGGCAGACATGATATCCATGCACATAGATGACCCAAGACGTAGGTTAAAGTCCTGCCTTATATCACCTTAACTTACAATATCGCGAGGCAGGAAACAACACGCTTTACCCCGTTTCGTCTCGTGCATGGTAGCGAAGTGCGCATGATGTTAGACGCCATGTTACCGTGCGGCAATGAAACATCACATCCGATGCTGGCCAATTCGTGGATCAAGCGGAACATGTACAATAGCTAGCCCACTTGCACATCAAGGGACAACCAGCTGCCGATGCCCGACATTACAACATTCGCATCATTGGCGCGCGCTATGAATAGGGTGGCAAGGTGTAGGTGCGGACCCCCTTCGTCTCAGGGCCTGTGGGAAAAGCTCCTGCATCGGTATTTTGGGCCGTGCAAAGTCCTTCACCACCTTAGCAACGTGAACTACGAAGTTGTGCCTGATGGAACTGCGACAGTGGGTCATCGGCGTCAGCGGTCGGAATTCGTGCACGTGGTGAGGCTGAAGCCATACTTCCGCATGACTAAGCGTCATCGACACTGTGTTTACGAGGTATCTCTCTGTTTCCCATCTTTCCCAGGCTGTACAATGCTTTTTTATGCAGTAATTGTGTGGGTTTTTTTTTGTTTCGTTTTTCATTTGTACATAACTCTTTTCGCATCGAAACGATGCTCACTTTTTGGTAGAGGGGAATAATGTCCAATACCTAGCACTGCGTAGCCTCCGCGCTGGGCCGCAAAGATTACGAAGTGGTTGTTGGCGCGCGGAGAACGCTTGGGCTGGACTTAGTTCGAATATTTGCAGAACGGTTTGTGGATTTGTCTGCACCTCGCTGTACGTCCCCACAGTGCCTATTCCCCCGTCTGCGGCTACTTGAGTCGTAACAATATACATTACCGCGTTAGCCCCGCGGTGAATTGGTCATGGTACTGAAGAACGTCACGGCCCTCAGGGTGTTGCATGTTTTATCAAATGCTAACTTTGAAAGACTGACCATTGTCTCACGACATTTCCTGTTGAGGTGCTAAAGACAGCTGCTGAATAAATGACTCGTTTCTCCTCTGCTTAGACTTAGCTACTTTACCCGTTTCGAGGCAACAGTTCGCGGCAGAACTTTCATCCAATTTCAGAAGTACGTTTGCTTCAAATTGGCATGACCACGCCATTACGAATTTCTTGGCGAGAAGCACAGCTACAAAGCATCATTGCTTTAAAACATTTTATATGCAATAACAGTAGAGATAGATTGTTCGTCTCTGTTGACACCTAGCTTTGCCAACCTGGAGGCATCAATGCCAGGCCGCTCACTGACATATGATCCAGCAAGTGCAGACTCCATAGGCAACCTCCACTCACCTTCAGCCACGTGGGAAGATATCCGCTGGTTGCGGCATGTCTCCGGTCTTCCCATCGTCGTCAAAGGTGTTCTCACTGGTAAGATAACAATCGAAAATATTGACATCTGTATGTTTTAAATTCTAACTGCCTACTAAAAAAGGCATACCTAATTACCGTTATTTCGCCAGAAACTAAAACTTTGAGAAGAGACATGTAGGTATTTTGCAAGTGCGTCAATCGCTTCCCCTCTACTAAAGCTTCGAATACAGCTGCAAGCAAAAGTAACAAATTTCGCTGAGGATTTCCTGCTTTCCATTTTTTTAATTATAATTATGGCATTGAACACAGGGAGAAAACGTCAATAAACGTGCATAATAAAGGGCACAAAGTGCTTATTGATTGCTGTGGCGCTAGTGTTGAATACATTGAGGAAAGACGGCTGTGCAGCTTTTTGCCATACCTTCACTCGAGTCGGTTCTTCCATGAAATGCAGGTAATATATGCTCTTGAATCTATAAAATAGTTTGCTAGTATGTATTTAACCAAATTATGCCATTGGTAATCCGCTGTGAATGATTCCTACCAGTGACCGCATTTCCAACTCCCTGAATGTTCGAGGTTCGTAAGCAATTTACCCTTTTCGCCCTGCGCAGCCTATTTACAATGAACAGAAAACATATTCTTGGTTGCAGCGGAATCTGCACTGACAGCTTTGAAATATGGAGCGGCGGCTGTACTTGTCTCCAACCACGGAGGCCGAATACTAGACGGGGTTCCGGCAACGGTAAGCTTTTCAAGTATCATAAATGCTGTCTTCTCCCAAATAAATCGAAGGGACATTTTTTTAACTGAATTCTGTCAATGCACATCATTTGAAAAAATTGAGCAATACAAAACAATGCTTCGTATTTGTGAGGGCGCTTTAGTACTTACCTTTTGAAAAAAAAAAGTAAGGCTTGAAAGGCTGGAAGTTCTGATCTATGTCAACGCGCCAACTTAGGATGTTTCGGCGAACATTTGTAGAAAGAACACTAAGGTGAACATGAAGACGCAACGTGTCCTCATGAGCAAGAGAATATTTGGATAACAATCTTAGTTGGGTCTTTTTTTTTTCATCAGCTACCCGTGCGTCGGTCGTAAATTTAGTCTGTTAAAGCCTTAACACGACAGCTTCTTTAAGTCACCGAATGATACATGGTTTTATCCGAGCCCATATGTTCGGGAGGTTAGACTGTGACAATATTATGTTTTAGTTTCGCTCGCACAATACATATTGAAGCCAATTTTCATTAAAATTCTCATATCGATTCCTAAAACAATGACTTGATTTAGAGGAAACAGGGGCAGAAGAGGTTGCTGAACTCAATGGACACCTCCGGCTACGCCTTATTGGTATGACGAGGCAGCGTTAATTACTCCCCTCTGCCGAGCGGACCCCTTGCGCACTCTCATTAGCGTTCATTAGCTATGCTACTGGTTTAGTCAGTAACATTTCATTTGTTTGCCTCAGTTATCCCCCACATAAAAATAAGCATACAGGCGTAAATCACTATTAGGGGAAGGCAAGCCGATAAAGATATTGTGAAGAAGATGCTACATTCGAGCGTATGATGGATACGCTGTGTGGGTATGTGCCATCAAATTAGAGGAGAGCAACAACAGCAACAACAACAACAGTTCTGCGTGACCTAAAATGGAAGACGTGCCTTTGTTACTTTGACGACATCGTGGTGTTCTCGCCGGACTTTGCGACCCACCTCTCTCGACTGAAGCAGGTCTTGACATGTCTTGCGAACGTGGGTCTGCAGCTCAACTTGAAGAAGTGTTGTTTCGCTGCTCGTGAGCTGACCATTTCGGGCCACGTTGTGTCCAAAGATGGTATCCTTCGTGATCCCGCCAAACTTCGAGCTGTAACTGCATTCCCGAAACCTACTACCATCAAGCATCTAAGGAGTTTTTTGGGTTTGTGCTCATACTTTCGGCGTTTTATACGGAACTTTGCTTCCATTTTCGCCCCGCTGACTGAGCTCCTCGGCAATAACTCAGACATTTCGCTGTGGTCATCAGCATGCGACGACGCCTACAACACCTTGCGCCGCCTCCTCATTGCCCCGCCCATCCTGCGCCATTTTGACCCCCAGGCGCCAACCGAAGTGCACGCAGACGCGAGTGGTGTCGGTCTCGGAGCTGTGCTTGCTCGGCGCCCCTCTGGCTCCGGCGAGTACGTAGTCGCTTACGCCAGCCGTACTCTCACCAAAGCCGAATCGAACTACTCTGTAATGGAAAAGGAGTGCTTGGTCATTGTCTGGGCAATCACAAAGATTCGCCCTTACCTTTACGGCAGTTCTTTTGACGTAGTCACGGACCATCATGCCCTATGCTGGCTTTCATCGCTCAAGGACCAATCCGGCCGCTTGGCACGGTGGGCTCTGCGTTTGCAAGAATACGATATCCGCGTTATTTACCGATCTGGTCGCAAACATAAAGACGCCGACGTTTTATCTCGCTCATCGCTTCCAGCCGCCCTTTGCCAGCTTCTCCGTCTTAGACTCCGTGGCATCTTCGATCGACGTCAGTGACATGCCTGCCGAACAACGGAAGGATCCATGGATCGCCTCACTTATTGACTACCTTTCAAACCAATCAGCGATTACCCCTTCACGCGCCCTTCGCCGTCAAGCTTCCCACTATGAGATTCGGGATAACCTCCTTTACCGGCGCAACTACCACTTAAGTGGACGGAAATGGCTCCTAGTGATTCCGCGCCGTTTACGGGCCCAAATATGTACAGCTTTTCCTGCCGATCTAGAGTGCGGACACGCCGGAGATTTCAAGACGTACACACGAATCCGTCTTCGTTACTATTGGCGCGGTATGTACAACTCGGTTCTCGGGTACGTTCGATCGCGCTTGACGTGCCAACGCCGCAAACCTGCCTCTCCCCGTTCGGTTGGTGAGTTACAGCTTCTCACATGCCCGCTTAGACCATTCGACCGCATTGGAATTGACCTATATGGCCCTCTTCCGTACACACCCGATGGCAATCGCTGGGGCATTGTCGCCGTCGACCACCTGACGCGATATGCCGAAACCGCCGCGCTCCCAGCTGCAACAGCCCGCAATGTGGCCGGTTTCTTATTGAAGAACTTTATTCTCCGTCACGGTGCTCCTCGTGAATTGCTCAGCGACAGAGGCCGTGCTTTCTTATCCGAAGTCTTTCAAGCCCTGCTCGATCAGTGCAAAATCATTCACCGGACTTCCACCGCTTACCACCCGCAAACGAATGGCCTTGTTGAACGATTTAATCGCACCTTCGGCGACATGCTCACGATGTACGTCGTATCCAATCACACGAACTGGGACATTGTCCTTCCTTATATCACCTATGCGTACAATACTGCTACGCAATCTAGCACGGGTTTCTCTCCGTTCTTTTTGCTTTACGGTCGGCATCCATCTGCTCCCCTTGATACTGTACTCCCCTACAACCCTGATCCATCAGAATACACTACAGTGGCAGAAAATGCCAAGTATGCCGAAGAATGCCGCCAGATTGCCCGCACGTTTACGACCGACTCTCATTGGCGCCAAAAATATCGCCATGACATCGATCAGGAGAATGCACCACACTTTGAGCCCGGCTCACTTGTGTGGCTATGGGTTCCATCCGGTAGCCCCGGTCTCTCCGCAAAGCTGATCTCAAAGTATCACTGGCCCTACCGCGTCGTCGAGCGCACTTCACCAGTGAACTATATTGTTGAGCCGCTTACGCCATCTTCCGATTTGCGACGCCGTGGCCGCGAGACTGTACATGTGCAGCGTCTTAAGCCGTTCTACGATCCAATTGTACCTTCGTCCCCTTAAGTCGCCAGGATGGCTCCTTTTTCTCTGGGGGGCATTGTGAAGAAGATGAGCCCTTTTTGCTGGACGCTGATGAAGAGGAAGCAGTCTGTGGAATTGTGATCGCGCAGGTCATCGTGCTGGTTGGATCATCGTGCGCTTCCTTGCCGACCTCGACGCCGTCCTCGACGTATAGATTAAACCTTCTCTTACAATATGCATTTGTGCTCTAACCAAACCGCACGATTGTGCCTATTTGTTTGCCTCAGTTATCTCCACATACAAATAAACATACAGGCGTAAATCACTATTAGGGGAAGGCAAGCCGATAAAGATATAAATTCGTTCCCTAACCAAACCGCACGATTGGGCCTACGTTTCCTAGGGCCAGATTGTCTAGCATAGACCTCAGTGACATCTGAATCCTGGATTCTATTGTCATGCCTTCATCTCAAAGTGAAATCCTTATTGAAGCGCCTACCATATTTTCTACAAGAGGTCTGTTTTTTTCGCGCAAGCCGACCACCACGCAGTGCACGACAATGTCACCTGTCAACTAATACACCTGAGCAACGCCTGTGATTTCTTGCTTACAATACCGACAACGCCGGCGCCGGAATCTGAATAAGAGCATCTATAAAGCTATCACGTCAACATAAGTAAAAAATCACTCGCGGAACAGTCATGCTTCGCATTTAAACATAATGAAATTACTCCACGTTGTTAATAACGGCTCATTTTGCGGTTAGAGGCAGGATGCCTATGCGCACTATGCCTGCCTGTGGATCGAAGGGCACCGTAAGGTTGGATTCCCGTATCGTCCTCTCATCACAATGGTGCAGCCCGAGTTAGCACCGTCTACCAAATCGGTCATATGATACATTTTGCGTGTTGACGATTAACTACATAACAACATAATACCTACATAATCCATGGCCATGTCACCTCGCTCATTCAACCCACCGAAAACATGTCCGTAAATTTTGCTCTAAACATCGATGGCAGATTTTCTGGAAAACGGGTCCTTTGAGAAAATTACGTAAATATGTGCATGCACAATGCGATAGAGATCTTTATGGTTGAGCATTAATTTGTTACGAGTCCAATAAATAGCATCGCACATTCAGATTGAAATTAGGGCTGTATTTTGAATGTAAGAAAATAACACATTTTTGTAATGCAGTCATGAGATAAAATGTTTAAATAAAGCTGACTCAAGTGCAAACACTCCGAGCAACTAAGAAAAGTTATTTGCGTATAGGGAGCTCAGAAATATCTTCGGAGACATATGTTGCCTCTCACGTGGGCAAATGCAAAAACATTGCGTTACCTTGTAAAATGTTATTCCATGCTAGTATGCGTAACGGCAATCTGTCATGAGTGAATCCTATGCGCAACATTTGTACAAGTTCGGCACCTTATAATTACGTCATTGTGTAAAGCGCTGATTCATGCTCTGCCAAACCAATGAGTATGTTGTCATGTCCCCTGCTAATTTCCCTGGGCCAGAGGACTGGGATGTGTGTTGCCCAAAATGAGGGGGATTGTACACATGTAAAAAGCCCACTACAAACAAGCCATGCAAACGTGCTTGCAAGGCTTGGGAGGAGCATGTCTGACGGGAGATCCAAGTATCGCCGTGGGTTCGATTTCCAGCTCAAACTTGCTCCCCATGTAGGCAACTCCTGTAAACTCAGACATGACGTAGTTTCTCGTGACGTCACATGGCTCCGGCAACAAAACAGTACCCGGCCATGTCACCAGCCAATTAGCACCAGCCAGACGCATTCTAATGATATTCGTGCTAGGAATGCGGGCGCCACCCTGGCTTTATTCTAACCTACCATATCAACACAAGATGCCAGAAGTGCGTTCATGATATTCAGGCGTGGACGCCGGACGCTAACCCCACCGGCCTGTGCGCTAATGGTGCAGATAAAGTTTTCGAGTTAATAACTCTGCTGACGAAACTTTGTGATGCAATAACCAACATATGCCCTGTGATGAAGCATCAAGCAAATATACTAGAAGTGTCGCAGACTCTCGTAGATTATCGTACTGCATGTATGATATTTTTTTATTAGTACTGAAAATAAATGCCTAATCAATGAATGCTATTATAGGTCCAAGGAATGATTAGACCAAACCACAGAACTGCCTGCTCTAACCTACACACTGCAAGGAATCATCCCAATTTGCCTCTGAAAGCTCTCTAACAGACGTCACAATACACTTTCTTCACTACGGTCAGCCACCAGTCGATCGTAGCTGCACACTTGACTCTACCACGCAGTCGTCACAGCGCGATGCCGTCGGGCAAATTTGTATTTTTATCCTTTTCAAAGTAACATCAGCACTCCGCACACAAATATATTTTTGTGCCCTACACAAACCTGTTTTTGCAGATTATACACAGCGATGAACTTTTGGGCCCTATACACCACTGCTTCATCACTTCATTAAACTTCATACTGAACAAATGTTTTTATTTGAGCTGACCTTTTACCTTGTGCTTGGCGCTCTTTCGCTCAAGATTCCCTTACATGGTGAACATCATTCCGTCTTCATCACCATCATAATCGTACTTTGCACGTTGTGTGGTATCTGGCTCGTGTAGCAGAGTCATTTCAATGGTGGCAGCAGCATTAACATCAGGAAAGCAAGTGCATCATGAAACAGGTGATGCCCTAGCAACTCGCGACTGACGCTGATAAAAGGCGGGCAGCCGCATGCAATGAAGTTACAAGATGACTAGGCGTGCACCGGCAAGTCAGCGCAAGCTGGAAAGGAAATTGCCACGGGCCTTGGTGATGGTGGGTAGCATAAGAGGCGCTTGCAGTTGCTGTCAGAGATCAAGAATATACGTTTAAAAAAAAACGTTAGCAGTTCACCGCATGTTGCACAACTAAATTATTTTTAACCCAGGTAACTATTGTGGAGCCTCAAGTGGCAAAAAACAATGGAAGTGCGAGATCTTAGTTTTCTTTTTTTCTGCCTTCCTCACGAACAGTTTTGGCACTTCAGTTTTTCTCTCTATTGATGCCACTGGTATTTGCTCGTGCACCGCAGTCGAGTTCAATCTTCGTGACTCATGTCAGCCGACCCTGTGGGGCGGTTTGTGACGTAATAAGGAACAGTGATTGCTAGATTATGACTCTGATTAAAGTTGAGTTTGGCTTGAGAATTGTGGTATAAACAGGCCCGCCCTGCCCATAGTTCAAGACGGGTGCGGTGTAATCGCCTTAGGACACCAGGTAAAGGAAAAGAAACGTACGTCCAGGTGAGCGGCACTTCATTATGTGAATTATCATTGTGAGGTGAACATTAAGAAAGTCATATTTGGAAATATTTTATACCTCCTTGCTGAGCATCTTGCGTGGCCCATTTTTAACACTGTCGCTGAATATAGCGAGAGAAAGGGGAATCGTCCTTTAGGAGTTCGTCACGTTTAGGTCAGTTGAATAAAACCCTTCTAAATCGTTCAACATATGCACTTTTGCAGATTGAGGCTCTTCCTGAGATTGTGGCCGCTGTTGGTGACCGCATGGAGATATACCTGGATGGTGGTGTGCGCTCAGGTGCTGATGTCATCAAGGCTCTCAGCCTCGGAGCGCGTGCAGTCTTCTTGGGCAGGCCCGTGCTATGGGGACTCGCATACAACGTATGCCTCATCCACTTTCCTTTTTC
This sequence comes from Amblyomma maculatum, assembly GCA_023969395.1. Taxonomy (NCBI): domain Eukaryota; kingdom Metazoa; phylum Arthropoda; class Arachnida; order Ixodida; family Ixodidae; genus Amblyomma; species Amblyomma maculatum. The sequence goes on along the minus strand of JAJIZL010020227.1, from coordinate 423,507 downwards.
ACGTGTGCTGCCCTCGTTAAAGATATTCGTGAATTTTGTGCGCAAAGAAATGTACTTCCGCGGAGTCACTTAATTATATCTCGTGATCAAAGGTATTAGAGAAGGATGTGCTCCATCTGATGCTAATAAGTCATGCTGCTACATCGTAATTTTGCGCTGCAGAACATGCAACCTGTAAAGTTTTGCTGACTCTAGCACTGTCTTAACAGCACAATTCAAACAAGCAAAAATAATTGTTTTTGAGATACATAATTCCGTGTTTAACGCAGGGGTGACTTCATAACGTGTATGAATATGCTTTCGTGCATTTAGAAACTTTAGTCTTTTTGAAGTTCAATTTGCCCATTTTTACCTTGCGAATTTTGCTTATAGATTCTTGCCAAAAGACGCAAAATTGAATTTTCAAAACTGTATGGAATCAGGCAATTCAGTATTCCTTCAATATCTGCGCAGGTAGATAGAAGGAACGGTAAGGCACAAGAGAATACAACGCAATGTCGGCGCTCTATTCTCTTGTTCCTTACCGTTTCTTCTTTCTACCTGCGCTGTTATTGAAGTCATGATTAACCAACTAGCCCAACGAACATCAATCTTGGATTAAGTATTCCTGCCAGGTGAAAAAGGCATAAACAGCAGATAGCGTTCACTTAACTTTTTTGTAGGCAAATTTTCAACTGTACTCATTGTAAAATAGTAAATTTTTAGCTTTTTCATCCCAGCGAATAATAATTATTGGCTTGCTGGCATACATGCACCTTTCTAACTGCACCCCACAATAAATTCACTAGGTGGAGGTTTGTTTACTCGTCGAATAACGTGGACACTCGCACACAGTCATTACGCAAGTCTTCAGTTAGCTCTGTACAAGGGCAAAGGCCTGCTACAAACGAACTGTTAAAAGTCGACTCATAATACTCTTGCCTAATATAACCAAACGAATCATGCTGAATACGAGCTAATGGAGATACAGATATATTTCAGCCTCTTCCAAACGGATTTGTAAAAGCCTGGCGAATATTTTTAAAATGTTTTGCGGTCTTGGTCTTCAAAGAGTATTTTCTCCAGAAGCAATAGATTAATCAAAGAAGGTTGAAATGATTCCGTTCGTCAAATTGTATTAAGACACATCAAAATTTGCCGGCACATTCGGTGCAGAGGCCTTAGTTTAAGTATACTTATTCTTGTGTGCTTTGTGTAATAGTCTTGTTCCTTATCAGGGCAAGGAAGGAGTTGATAAGGTCTTGCACATATTCAAGAATGAACTGAAACGGACTCTCCAAGATCTTGGTAAGCGACTTGTCCTAACAGCAACTTAGATATAGACCACAATCCTTGCCCATGAATAAACTTTAGTGTCGAATTTGTCTCCTTGCAAAAGTCATTGTCCTATTCTATCAACAAATATGTAAGCGCGAAAAGCAATTTATTTTTAAGTAAAAGCTATATGCTACTTTGTTTAACTGGTAATATACCGCCTGTTTCAAATTACTTGATACAGATGTGATAATAAAGCTGTACAAGATACATCAGTACAAGTAAGCCAGGTAGCTAACATAGGAAAGTGGGCATTACGTCCACTGTTGAGTTTAATGATTACAGGAATATTTAAATAAATAAGAAATCGTTATTATCACTTCCAATTGCATGTACCAATATTATGTTACAAAGTTCAAGCGTGTCAACTTCTTGGGCGTCGAACACCTTTTAAAGAGTTCCTTATTCGTCTACGCATCAGTACAAATATCTAAAGTTGAGTAAAAGAGCATTTCAAAGCTCGGTGAGCTGGGATTACATTCCGGCACATAGAATGACACCGTATGCAAACTTCATGCGATAAATAGTGGCTCGATGATTTACGCGATAGCGTTAGAGGAAAGTTGTCAGCGTTGCTCGCACTGTGAGCGAGCATTCATGACACATAACTCTGGTAGGCAATTGTTGGCAGCTTAGATTCCAGCGCACTGACTGGTGGCTAAGTTGTGTGACATCCTAAGACCACGTGACATGGCCGAGAGGCCAGGAGCTGCCTAGTCGGGCTTAGCTTTTGTGATCAAGGTGTGAGATTAGAATCCTTGCATATCGAGATAGATGTTCTAACCTAAGCCACGCAGATACGTTTGCACGGTTCTTTAAAGTGAACATTTATATCTCTGTTTATTTGCTATTTCAGATATTGCGGAATTTTAAGACTGCATGCTAATGAGCATGTATGGGATAGTTTGGATACAAACAAAATACATTACGCCAGTAACAATTCGGTTGGTAACGAACGTGAGCCTAGGGGAAATCAGCAAAAGGGAACCGTTAGTGCTGGCGCCACATGCCCTTGAAGGCGATGTCGAGGTGTGTGCCCAGTTTTGTAAACATTGATAAGGAAGAAGAAAAAATGATTCTGGCGAGATTAGAAGACAAACTGAAGCTTCTTTGTACGAAGCAGGAAAGGCAACCCCACGAGCTCTCACGTGTGAATATTTTATGCTATTTCAACACACATTGCCGAACAAACAAAAATGAAAATGGACTTGTTACGCTCCCGACATTAATATCTGCAAGTATGCAAACCGCCTAACAAAAAAACTATACTTTAGTTTCTTTAAATATTCCCGCGATCATCCAGCTCTAATTATTTACTGTAGCAGCCTTGCCTTGCAATCCAGCTAAACAGACCGCACCGGCGTATCTTTAGGAACAATTCAAAAACACATTTGTACTGAATAAATCTACGCACTTTATTCGTCTAATATGCCGCCTGAAAAACATGATGAGGTCAGCTGAAGACAAGCAAAAATTAAAAGTGTCTAATATTTCTGCGTGAGAATCTTATACCGTTTCAGACTATCCACAGAGATGTTTCGAAGAGTCGGAGAGTAATAGTAGCAGGTATCAATCTGCATTCCTCTGAGAAGAAAACGTTGGTGTTCACATTGCACTTCGTTGTGAGTGCTCGTTTTTTGTTGCGAGTTGGAGCTATAAAAAGATATGTATACTGTTGTTACACAATCATAGTTTTATAATAAAGAAGGAAATCTTGAACTTTTACGTTTTCAGCCTACCCTTCAGTAATAAAACACCGCACAATATTTTGTATCTGCTACCTTTCTAACACGTACAATACCAGATATATCTCAAAGCATAACTTCCAAACAAAAGAAAATATATTTCATATTCAAGTTCTTCACCATATATCCTCAGTAAACAAACGTGCCGCGGAACCGCCTGCACCATTAACCAACAACCATATTAAATGTATAACTATATGGACATCGTTTATTTATTAACCCAAATCGCTTACCCGCCATGTATGAAATTGCATTAGCAAGCATGGCAGCAGTTTCCCATGAGTAGGGCTCTAATACGCGCTCACAGATCGTTAGCCGGATGTTGACGTCACTGGCAGCGAACAAGGGTGCCCATTTGCAAGGTTGCGTCATGAGGAATGTCGGCGTTCGTTTCTCTACTGTGGATGGTCATGAGTCGGTTGGCATATAGTCGAAGAACCAAACTGCCGGGCTCAACGGAGTTCCAGTTTCGTATACTGGAGTGTACACGGCACCCACATTAAACCGCTACGCGGCATCTCTTAGCGGCAGAAGCGGCAGCCGTCTCTTGATAAATACCGGTAAACTAGATCACGCACCAACCCACTAGCTATAACTTCAGAGTCGCTGTCCGCGGAAGCAAAATTCTTTATTGGCTGTAGTGTATTACAGTTTGGATCAGTTAACAGCCGTAAACGGCAGCATATCAGTCGTAAGAACCGCGATGCGCAATTTGCGCCTTTCGGGGACGTCTAGCGCAAGTTACCCAAAGGGGAAAATAATACATAGCCTACTCGAGTAAAAAGGAAGACATATACTCATTGAAATAGAGGCGAACGCTGCTAAACATCATTCCTATGTTATTTCAGTTTATGAGGATTGTATCTGCACTTTACAGGTTGCCGAGATTCCGATGACTTGTGCACTGAGTACATCGCTGCTGAGGGACGGTATTCTGAGCCACTACCCAGCACTTGCAAACCGAAGAGATCACACGTGAGGCCGCACTGATTCCATAACTGTATCGTGGCACCAAATAAACGAAGGACAGCTTTGAGGACACCGCCACCTGTGATTCAACGTTCACTTTGCCATAAAACCTATACACAATAGCTTATTGGGCACGTTGTGTTCAAAAGCCGTCGCTATACACTAGTTTGAGAAGAAGATATCCAAAACCTATCTGAAATATTATGCACGTATAGAATGGTTCGCTTGAGGTAATAGTGTTGCTTGTAGGGATTATACGGGACAGAGGTAGGTTGATTGGATGCAATTTATTAATTATTATGGTAGATTCTACTGAACTGAAGGTAATACCGCTAGATTAGACAGGATTGTTTTAGATAAAGGTAATTACAGTATATTCGATTGGATGAATGCAAAATATAATAGAATATTTGGATATAGAGTGGATGGATTTATAGTAGACGTATGGTGGATTAAATTGGACTTAGGTGGAATATATTGGCTTAAGTTAGATTAAGGACGACTAGGGTTATTTAGGTGGGATAACTGGCTTAAGGCGATTAGGAGAGATTAAGGAGATTAGAGTGGATTAGTTAGATTGATGAGGACTGTGGCGGGTGTAGGAAAGCGAAATAAAGTAAAAGTGTGATGTAGTGAGCACGCACGATATCTCATCATCTTTTAAAAAGAAATATAAGTATCCCTATAAGTTTCGCACATTTCGATGATAATCTGAAAACTTAGAGCGAGGCAGCAATCAGCACTCTATACTTTTAGTCCGTGCGCCCGCGTCTCGCGCTTTGAGGGACATTACGTTCACTCGCAGCATGTTCTCTTCACAATATTTATAAGATTTATTGAAAGAATACAATGGAGATGCTCTACATAGTGGTGCGTGGCGCAGGCCTTCCAATGAGCATCTTTGAGAAAGAAGCATATTCGGTGACACTTAGATGCGGTGATTGCTCGATGAAAACTAATATATATCAAGTAATTCATAGAATGTTGTAATCGGCGATCAAGACAACTTTTCACATCTATCGATATATCTGCAAGAAATTAGACATTTCCACTCGTACCTATTTAAGTGTTTTCAAGCGTTTAGACGAAATGTCCCTATAGGGCCGTTTATTTATTCCCTGATAAAGAACGTTTAGTTTTCATTTCTTCCTGTTTTATGTGAATAAAACGGTATGTGCTTGATTTTTCCTTGTTTTTATGTAATCAAAATAGTGATTTATATATAAACATTTTTTCGCCACATGTTTTACGTACTTATACATCTATATTGTGCAGAAAAAACCCACCGCAATACGAAACATAGTATAAAATTATGCCCATTGCAGTAGTTCTGGGCAACTCAAATATAGTTTGGCCTGTGCACTACGCAATCACTCACAATTCTGTTTACATTTTAGCAAATACGTGAAGCGCGTTACGTCTATTTCAGCTCCGTTTAGGCAGCAATGAGGCACCAAAGGTTTCATGTTCCAATTTGTAAGCTGGATAAATTTCTAGCGCATTTTTCTGCCTATGATTCGCTTAGACATATTCAGGAGTAAACTTCATAAGTAAGCGTAAGAGCATTCACAAACGTATTTGCCATTTCTTCTGATCAAACTCGAACGAACTCAAATTATGGAGGTCAAGGGACCAAATTATCGAAATGGCCCTTCCAAATTTGAGAGCCACTGTTCAAGCGAACATACTGAAATTACTTTAAACATTAACTTCGTTAAAAACATTGGACAAGGTCAAATTTCGGAGGTCCAGAAGGGCCGAATTTAGGGCGCACAGCACATAAATTGGAAAGTAAGCACTGAGGTGGCCATACTCAACTTTGGTTAGACAACAGTGCATTAAAATTAGGATGAAGGCAAATTTTGTGGCTCCACGGAGGTCAAATTTCAGATGTGACTCATGAAGGTTAGGGCATCACCTCTCAATTCGTCGTATTCGATATAAGTTAGACAAATATTTTAGTTACATTCTGTCCAATTTCGGAGTCCCAGAGAGACACGTTTTAGTGTTGGCCCAGATATGAGATACCCATCGAGTTGGCCATTCACGATACAAGATACCACACAACCGATGATTGACAGTTCGGGCGGACACAGTTGAAGACAAGCTCTGCCCCAGGCTCCCAGTGCCAAACACGCTTTTATAAAAATAACGAGACATACGTCGTCGTAAGCAAGTGCCCAAAGCGTCGCCCTGCCGATGAAGAAAGCACAGGATCCGAGGCTGAGCTCTTTGGTGGTGTTGGCGCCAAAGCGGGATAAGCGATCCCCCACAGCAGTCAGGACCGCTGAATCAGCCTCCACCTGGAAATGCGCTATTATTTGCCGTATGAATAACACTTCGATAAAAAGAAAGAAATCAGGGAAGTTTGTGGGACTGGACAGGTGAGACTTTTACTCCCTTTGATGAAAATAAAAAACGAGGCACGCAAAGAAGTTCAATTTCCCCAGTATAAAATGGCTATTTACAAAGTATCAACTAAAAGGCGGAATTCCACTCGCTCATGCCTGCTACGATGATGAGTCGCTTTCCGTTTTGTAGTACATACGACAATAGGCTAGAAATGGCATAACTTAGTTTGTGGGCAGCGCCTTAAATATTACTGCTCGGCTGAGAGGATTATATGCAGTAGTCTCCTCTCACGTGCAGAATGCAGTATGGGGAGAGAAAGGATGATGACGCCGGTTTGCTACTCCAAATCATTACACGCTATGGCACCTGATAGATACAGCTCCCGAAGAATGCGTTTATAACCTAATTGGAATACATCAGAAAAGAAGCGTGTCCATTACCTTCCATCCTCTACTTTATTGGAGTCCCCTTTGTAAAACGAATACAAATAAGACGGATACATATACTTTAGATTTTATATTTAAATTGTACTGGACCTCTTTTACGCTGCGCACATTAAAAAAGCGAAAGACGATATTCATTTCTATTTGTCGCATTCCCCTCTGCGTCAGGATTTTTACAATGCACAGCTGTCAATATTGAGCGCAAACTGAGCGGTTGCGTAGAGGTAGAACATCCGTCTCGCATGCAAGAGGATCGTAGATTGAATCCCGGTTCCGCGCAATTCTTCGCCCGATAAAAAAAAAAAAAAAATCCGCGTGTCGATGTAATTGCATGAACAGGTTTGGGGTGCGACCTGATGCCGATTAACACCTCCGGAACCGCACTCCGTCACCAGAACAGGAATTGGCAACCCTGGTGCAGTAATTGGCCGCAACCTCCCATGATTAGTCCTACAAAACCCCGGCCCTCAGTCACCAGCGTCTGCGAAGCATCTGACCACGACGGCGGTCAGACCTGTGAAGCAGCAGGGGGTGCTAAGAATCTCTGGCTCCGCTTTACAGGCCGCCATTGGAAACTGACCCTGGTAACGTTTAACGCTAGAACTCCAGCCAGTGAAGCTAGTTGAGCAGTGCTGTTAGAGTAACTAGAGGGTTTGAAATTGGATGCAATAGAGCTTAGTGAGGTTAGGAGGCTGAATGAGGCATATACTCTACTGAAGAACGGACTTATGCTGTGTTATCTAGGTCTACCGTAGAATCGAGAACTAGGGGTAGGTTTTTTGGTCAGTAAGTATACAGACGAATTTTATAGCATTAATGAGAGGGTGGCAGATCTCATAATTAAGCTTAATAGGTGGTATAAACTAAAGTTGTACAGACCTACGCACCTACATGCAGTCATGATGACCAGGCAGTTGAAAACTTCTATGAAGATGTAGAATTGGTAATGCGGAAAGGAAAGACGCAGTGCACTGTACTAATGGGCGACTTCAATGCCTAGGTAGGAAAAAAGTACGCAGGGGGCCAGGCAGTGGGTGACTATAGCATTGGTTCTAGGAATAGTAGGGGGGAGTTATTTTGCAGAGCTAAATAACTTAAGAATCATGGACATCTTCTTCAGCAAACGGAAGAACCGGAAGTGGACATGGAAAAGCCCTAACGGGGATACTACATATGAAATTGACTTCATAATGTTTTCTAACCCCGCAACTGTGCAGGACGTAGAGGTAATTAGGAAGGTGCGATGCAGTGACCAGATGATGGTAAGGTTTCGCATTAGTCTAAATCTGAAAAGGGAACGAAACAGTATAGTAAGAAAGAAGTTCATCAGCGAATTAGCGCTGAGGAGGAGGGCAGAAGAGTTCAGGCTCTGGCTACAAAATAGATATTTAGCTCTATGCGAGGGTGACAACATTATCCAAGAAGCAATGAACAATAATTTCAGAGATATCCTTACTCAGTGCGCTGTAGAAGTAGGCGGCAGGATAGTTAGAAAGGATATCGATAAGTTGTCTAAGGAGACAATGGATTTGATTAAGAAATGCCAAAGGATGAAAGTTTCTAATCCAACAGACCAGATAGAATTGGCCGAGATATCAAAGTTAATCAATAAGCGCAAAGTGGCCGATATAAGGAAGTATAACATGGAGAAAATTCCGTATGCTGTAAAGGAGGGGGAAGCCTTAAAGCGTTGAAGAAGAATTTGGGCATATACAAAAATCAGATGTATGCGCTAAGGGACAAGACGGGCAATGTCATCACGAATATGGACAAGATAGTCAAAGTAGTCAATACTGATCTCTACAGTAGACAAAGAAGTCAGGATAATGAAATTGACTGTAGGGAAATGCAGTGAGACGCTCCACCAGTGACGAAGGACGAAGTTAGGTAAGCATTAAAAACTATGAAAAGGGGAGCACCTGGAGAGAATCAGGTAATTATAGATTTATTGAAGGACGGGTGGGATATTGCGCTAGAAAAACTGGCCCCCTGTATACACAGTGCCTGATGTCATCGATGGTACCGGAACCATGCAAAAACGCAGAATTCATAAGAAAGGGAACGCTAAGGACGTGAAAAATTAGACCAAACAGCTTATGTATGTTACGTATAAGGTATTTACCAAAGTAATCGCTTATATAATCAGGACAACTTTAGACTGCAAGAAAAAGGTCAAGCAGGTTTTTGGAAAGGATTCTCCACTATCGATTGTATCCATACCATTAACCTGGTGATAGAAAAATACTCAGAATATAACCAGCCCTTTTATATAGCATTCATTGGTTACGAAAAGCAATTCACTAAGTAGAAACCTCAGTGGTCATGTAGGCATTGCGAAATCAGGGTGTAGACGAGCCGTACGTGAAAGTGCTGAAAGATACAGCAACTATAATTCTGCATAAAGAAATAAAATAATTCCTATAAAGAAAAGTGTTAAGCAAGGAGACACGATCTCCCCAGTATTATTCACAGCTTGCTTAGAAGAAGTGTTCAGAGACTTGCAATGGGAGAAGTTAGGGATACGTGTAGATGGAGAATACCTCTGTAATTTGTGATTTGCTGATGAGTTTGGCTTGCTAAGTAACTCAGATGATGAACTGCGAAGAATGATTGATGACCTATGCAGGAAAAGTAGAAAGGTCGACTTTAAAATCAATATGCAGAAAACTAAGGTAATGCTCAATAGCCTTGGGAAGGAACAGCAGGAACAGCAGGTAGCGAAGCACTGGGTAATAACAAGAAGAATAAGATTGGGATCAAGCGCATTTGGCAAGCACTCCCAGATTATGACCAGCAGCTTATCGGTATCGCTCAAGAGGAAAGTATACAACAGTTGCATCTTACCTCTACTTACCTATGGGGCGGAAACGTAGAGGCTAACAAAAAGGGTTCTACTTGAGTTGAGGACTACGCAGAAGGCTATGGAACGAAAAATGGTAGGGGTAACATTAAGAGATAGAAAACGTGTAGAGTGGGTCAGAGAAATAACTCAAGTCACTGACATTCTAATGGAGATCAAGAAGAAGAAATGGGCATGGGCAGGTCATGTAGCGCAAAGAGAGGATAACCGATGGTCGCTTGTGTAACAAACTGGATTCCAACGGAAGGAGAGCGTAGCAGGGGCGGCAGAAAGTTAGGTGGGCGGATGAGGTTAAGAAGTTCTCAGGGGTGAAGTGGATGCAGCTAGCACAAGATCGAGTTAACTGGAGGAATATAGGAGAGGCCTTCACCCTGCAGCGGATATAGTCAGGCTGATGATGATGACTATGATGTGATCCAAATGTGCCTCCCAAGGCAAGGTTTTGGGAACCATTGTACCTAGTGTTCTAAATATCGATACTTATCGATACTACAGGCGTGTTGACAGTAAGTCTTATCTATTTCGTAGCTACTCGATACTTAGCGGGAAATTATCGCTTCGGTCTTTGCTTCATTATTATAAATATTTGCCCTTGCCTAGTTGCTAATTTTATGTAGTACGGAGACTGCGACGAAGAAGCTCTCAGCACGAGTCGTAAGAGAACAATATCGTTGTTTCTTTTTTGTATATTACAAATTCGGCTCGAGGATCAATTCTGCTGTCATTAATATATATAAATAAACGTGGACACAATACTGCGTTTAGGAACACCTGAATCAAATTTTATCGATTATAATTGGGGATTGTTAATGCTTATATACTGCGAAGGCTTTCTAAGGTAGGATTTAAATCATTCTAAATGTGGGCCATGCATACCATTGTATCGCATTTTATCTATAAGATCGCCGAACATAGAGTTCAATATCTTTTGAAAGCATACATTTTTAGACAAAGGACAAATACAGCAAAACAAAAAACTGCAATCGTCATGTATACGTGCTCCTTGTACCTTGGCCATAAATAAAACTTTTTCAGTCTTCCGACAATTTTCGTCCTTTCTGCTTCGTGCACAGCCACCTCAACTCGCCGCAAATAGGCGGTAAGCACCCCTACTGTCACAATGCTGCCGACCACGATCACCTCACTAAGCTCCTTAAAAATGTCTCGAAGACTGCTGTATACAAGAGAGATCTAAACGTTCTCAACCGATGGTGTGCCCTTATCCACCTGAGTCGGAAGTGGTTTCTTCATAGCCTTCCGTGGAGACCTTTGATTTGCTTTCGCTAGCCAGCATGCTCCGTATTACTACGAGTAAAATAAATTGAATCCGAGTGTTTACACTCGCAGTCCTTCCCTTTGTTCCCGTCCCCCGGTTGCGAGCGCAGAGGCTGCATCCGCAGAGTGGGAGCGGGCTGCAGGCCGACCCCCTTATAGTGCCACACTGCCTCGGCTACTTTATTAGACCCGCCGCGCTTCCCTCTTTGTCCCGCGCGGGATAGAGAATTTCATGTGTGAACGCACGATTGATTGTCATCACAGCAATTTTGCTAAGAGCGACAGCATTTTTAATCTGCACGTCTTTTCAGCAACAGCATCGAAATAAACTATTTTTGTTTCTTTTTTCATTCTAAACATTGTGGGGCCCTGCGCCACATATCTGTAGGGCCCGTGGCGCGCCGCGCATTCGAAGGCCGCGTCACTTCCCAATGCTCCCTGCGCACTACCTGTTTCCCTCTCCCCGCTCATTCGGGGATAGCCGGTCCCGCGCGAGGGGGCTATAAAGGAAGGCACGCGCCGCCGTCTTGCCCTCTCTTCGTTCCTGCTTCTTCGCTCCTGGCGCTTCTCCACGGAGACGACCCGCAGCCCCCCAGACGACGACCCCGCACAGCCTTGGACGACCTCCGCGCTGACGTGAGATTAAAGATGTTTGTTATACGGCCCGCTGTGTATTTGCCGTGCGCATCCCTCGGGCAGAGGAATCGCGCACAACTGGCACCCAACTGGGGCTGAATTAGCACCCATGTGGACGATTTCTCTGCCGACGTGGCAGCGCACGGCAACACGAAAGGCCGGTTCTTTGCATGTTAGGCGCGACGCCATTTTGAGTTTAGTGTTAGTGTGTGTGTATATGAGGCGGAGCGTCGTATAGTGGTGTTTGTGCAGTGTTTTAATTTTGTTTTGGGTGATGTGTGTGTTTTTTAGTGTCGGGCGCTTTGTGTTTTCTTATCGCTCTTCCGGATTCTCGGACGCACGATTACGCTTTCACGTTTCATTACCATGCTGCTGGTGCTCGTCCTCCCGCTATGCAATGATGCCCGGGCCGTAACTTCTCGCCGTATCTGAAGATTTCGCGCACTGCGCGTGCGCTCATCGACTGTATCTTCGACCATGAGTCATCTAACTAGCAAGCACATACGCCGAGGCTTATATTACAGCTTGGCGGTTAGTCACGTGATCATATGGTGTCAGTATGGAGATTCAGTGCAGCGGAGGGGATCGGCGAACGGTTTGCACATGCGTAGTTACTAGTGAGGCTTCATAACGAGGCACGTCGTCACAAGTCAGCGCAGCGGCGGAGACCGGCGTGGCGCAGCGGCGGAACACCTGTGAAACCATAGAGAAACGTACGTACAGAGCAGACACTCGAGCCGTTTCGCGGCCGAGCAAGTAAGGGTCGGACCACCTTCTAGGTTCGTAGCGATGTGTGCTTCAACTTCACCTCAAACGTACACAGTCTCATGACTCGAGTTACTTAAAGTGGTCCTGCGTCAATACTGGGTATTAGAAGATGGAGGCACAGACTCGGGATGTAATTTTAAATATATTTAATTAAAACAGCTATCTCAGTTTCGCTTACGGCTCACCGCCACTCGGCTGCGTCGGTGCGCCGGCGTGGTGCTGCACGGGCCCCGAAGAAGAGCTGTGTGTTCGTAACGGCCAAGTGGTGCAATGCCGAGGGCTGCCGCTGCTTCCTTGTTTCCAGCTGGCGGGGGGATAGCTGCCAGGCGTGGAGGCAGGTTGACAGGGGCTGAACTTGAACGGCGGCTCGACCCAGGGCTCGCAGGTCGTGTCGCAGCCCCAGTCTTCTGTGCTGCTCGTCTACTCTTTGGCCGTATCATCAGCTGCCTGCGATCCTGTCCCCGCTCTCCCGTTCGCCCCTTTTTTAAGTCCTTTTGCTCCATGGTTGTACCTCCTTTTTACGGGTTAACCTGTTTCAGTGGCCACCGGCTACTTTTGTTAGCCCCCTCGCGGCTTTTGCCATTTCGTCTTTTAAAAGCTGAGGAGTAGTCGGTGCATGTCCATATACGGATATTTCCGTTCTGTGGTACCAAAAAAAGAGCATGCCTAAAGTTTGGCAACTCGACGCTGGGATGGCGCCGTCAGCTGTCTCCATGAGTCATTGACCAGCATCCGCTACCTCGTGCACGTGCACGAGCCATCACAACAGCTCATCATACGTCCACTTGATTGCATCTAAGGATTCCGTTGCTATATAAACGTCGGTGTTGCGCCCGTCATGTGCTGCCTGGGCAGCCCACCTCAGCGCGCTTTCTTAAGCGCCACCTCATTTTCCCGGTAGGTTTTCGTTTACTTGTAGAAATAATTTTGCTGTTTCTTGAGCTAGGACATTTTAGGAAATTGTTTGTTATTGTGTGAGCGTGTTTTGCACGCGTAACATGAAATATGAGTCACGAAGGAGATTTATGATGAATTTATCCGTTTGTTCTTGCACCGTTTTATTGAAAGAGCATGTGCGCTGTACTTCCAAAGCATAATTTTCATAACCGTCACTTGCAACACCTACCCTTTAAAACAAAACTTGATATCTGCGGTTGGCCCGTATCGTAGCCTAATCGTTTTGAATGGCAGTGCTCGAACAGTGTATGGTGCACTTCAAATCGTTTTGTGAAGGCTGTTCCCCGCTGTGTATGAACGATGCAAGCACCTTGGCCGGTTCGCAAGCACCTGTTTTACTTAACTCGGTGCTTGTCATTTCCAAATCATTCTTGTATGGTAGGCTCTAGGTAATACTGACGTGAACTATTATAATCTTTATTAACTTCTGCGAACATCCGCAGACATATGGCCTTATTCCTTTGCTTGTAACGAGCATAATGATCTAAACAATTCCGCCAGTACATTTTGTTCGGTTTTGTGGTTACTCAAACCACCGGACAAGGCTTTATAATTTTCCCTATCGCGCTAGATGCCACAAGAAATATATTGAATTTCAGCCGCTAGTGTCTGCTTTTAAACTGTTTCAGCTTGTTCCAGGCTTCCAGTTTCCAGATCCAGGCTTTACCGTGATATGCCTTGCTGCTCTTTGTAATATGATGCATTTCATAATGTGATCCAGTATTCTTTCTAAGCAATTCAAAGTTTAAACCTGAAAAGAAATAACATTTTTAGAGCACTAATGCTTCCAATTCAGTGAAGGTGAGAAAAGCGCCTCGATAAAGGCAAACGTTACATTGAGAATAACTATGATCGCACTGCTCCCACCTGCATGAATCAATTTTGCCTTGCTTAGGTCCTTCGAGAACCTTTGGAGCTTTTCCAGTAAAAAGTTTTCGATCCTCGATTTCATTACATCTGTATTTATGGCATGCTTATAAATTAAGTAATAAAGCCCTTGCGCTCTACTTTAGGTGATAAAATTGAATATTTTTATAACGAATTGTAAAATAGTTAAGAAAGCATTGCTCTTGAAACCGAAACCGAGACAAAGCTAAAGCACGAGCCTAAAAGCTCGGAGGACGAAATTAGCAGTCTGACCTGACGCTCGGGGCGCTGGCGGCAGTGCTGTAGTTCGGCCGCAGGGCCCTACGGGTGTGTTCGCTCTTTACGTAAATATGTTTCTACGGTAGAATCGCGCCGCTAGTTACCATGGTTACTGCTTATGCACGGTAGTGGCCTATGTACATGCGACTCCGTTGGCCCCTCGTAAGGTGACCATACAAGAACACCAGCCTGCGCGCTCAAGAACATCAGTCACATCAAGCTTGTTGATTTCTTCTAATTCTGCTAAAGCAAAAAAGCTTTCAATACGACAGCATATTGGAAGCCATTAGAGCTGGCTAGCTGTTAAGGGAATACTGCTTTATTACCGAATTGGTACTCAAACGACCACAGCCATTGATGGCAGTCAGATTTATTTAACCAGTTAAGCTCCTTAAGACTATTATGACTAAGAGTGCACTAAGTCGTCAAAACGAGAAATAAACGAGCACAGTCAACCCTAACAAAGACGTGTTCAATTCAAGGCCTCCGTATACCATATGTTTCGGCAGGACCCCTACAGAACGAACAATCTCCAAGTAAAGCAGAACCAGAGGGCACTACGCCGGAATAAAATGACAATGTGGAGTATGCGGGGTATGACCAAGAAGGTCGCATTTATTGGATCCTTTTTTTATCCGACACAAAACAAAAGCATAAGACCGCAGAAGATATCCATGGTGACATGGGACAGACCTTACTGTTCTATCCACTTATCACAATACCACACTTTGATAATTGTCACGCCATTTCTGCGCATGGGCATTAGGTTCAACAAAAGAATACAAAAGTTCAACGTAGGATTGCTGAGATTGATGTGGTGACAGTTTGCGCCATAAAAAGATCAGATAAAAAAATTGTGAATATAATGTGTGCATCTAACGAAAGCCAAACTCAGATTTTTACAAGCAGCAAGCTAGAAAAATGGCTTCGTGAACAGCTACGTGAGCTGTAAAAATGAGTAGGTCTTTATCTCAAATAAAATATGTCGTCATGTATTGCTAAAAACCTTATTTGGCATTAATTTCTGAAAACGAATTTGATGATCTTAGAAGCTTGAGTGTTTGCACTTATGCAATTATTTGCGATTTGCGCAAATTGTGAGACATCATGGTGTTAAGGGGTATTAACGAGCTACATTTGTCATTGAGCTGCGCCAATTGAAAAGACTTATGTATAGAATATCCAAAGGCTTATGCGATATTGCTCTTTTCGTACGCCTCCTGCGCTTTTTCGGATAAGGAAAGGTGGTACATATGAGGGGTACTTCGTAAAAGAACACCTTCAAGTAAAATAAGCATGGGGGACATTTCGGGAACGCGTGAGTATCCCTCAATTCATAATCAATTGCTTACACAAGGTTCTACAGCCGACTTTTTCTAAAGAAGTACACAAATATTGCGCCTCATTTATAGAAATTTACAAGTCCTGCTTCATAAGTTTAGGTAGAAGGCATCTTTCGTTCAATTCTGATTACATAACGGCAATGCTTCAAAGCGTATCAAATTGCGACTCCACGCACTGACCTGCTTAGAGAATAATAGCGCAGAAGATGTTAAGCCTACCATCGGGTTGGCAAACGACCATAACATGTTCTACAACGACGTCCTGCAGGCTTTGAAGAGCCTCTTCTTGCGTCATGGAAATATCATTTACCAGCAGTGTCAGTTCAAAAGAGCACTGACACAGTGGAAGACAGGGCACAAAAAGAAAATGCATCTACTAGCAAATCTCCGAGTTCTGGCGCCGCATCTGAGCTAACACTAAAGTAGGCATTTTTTCGGCTAGTCGTGAGTACCTTCAAGTAAAATGAATTCCTTACCATTCCGGACATTAGACTGCACATCCCTTTCGATAGTCTTCAACTAAGTGTAGCAACTGCCTTTGAGAGTAGACCTGCCACTTCCTGGTCAGCACCAGTATACCATAGCAGGGCCCGTATGCGGAAGGCATTAAAGCCTATCTAGGTAGCTCCAAACAAGAAGTCATTTATATATTTACCGGGGTAATGCTTGATTTGCTCGGTTACGACCAAAACTGAGCGACTAGGGTTACTTTAATAGATGAATTCTTCAGCAAGAAGCGAAAGCATGTACGAAAGAAGACTTCAAGGCATTAACTTCCACTTAATTCGAAACATGTCGTTTTCCACGTGACCATCATTCACCAGATCACTGAAGTGAAGCGAACTTTTCACAAATACGGCACCTGGGTTGCAAGGTGATGTTGGCCTTTGGTAAAATTTTAAAGAGGAAGTCGTCGCGAACTCAAGCGCTCGCATGGAGCCATCTTTTGGGTGCAGGACACTCAGCCTGATTTTGTGGTCGAACGGCCATTTTACATAGTCGTCCATGTTTCCCTCGTATATTTTCAAGCTTGCGAAGAGTTTGAGAGAACCCTCGCATTTTCTGAGGACAATTCCAGGTGATATGCAGTACCCACGTAAGTACATTGCTTTGCTACAAAACACAGCTCTGCCTTCCTTCAAAGCTTTGTCCTGAAGTGCTTTGACACCAGCTACTTTGAAAATGCATTTAGTTAGGTGCAGTTGTGGCAGTGCCAAGAGTTCTCTTACTTCCACCGCTGGTATTTGAGTGAGGTTCTTAGCATGAGATTTGATGGTTGCCATCAGCTGTAATGAGAGCTCTTGAGCTGCTTCTGTTTCAATGGCAAGCTGACCAGTAACCGTTTCCGCTGCTTTGCGCATTCTTTCCAGAAGACTGTTAACTGTATCGCTCAATACTGTCAAACATTCTTCAACTTTTTGGTTGCATCCGACGAAGTCGCACGAGCGTTTTGTCAGAATGTCTTGATTGGGTTGGCTTTGGGCGGAAAATTCGTGCATGAGATTTTCAACGACATTGTTTACGTCATGAGAAAGTTCCTCTTGCTGGTCGCCACGCAAGGTAGTGTCAGTAGCTGTTCGCTGAAGAAAGGGCTTCATTTCTGCCGTCTGCTTTTCAAGTGATGCTTGAAAAGGAATTAAATAAGACATACGTTCTTCGCACCCTGAATATACTTCGGCTTCCGATTCAGGGGGTATCACGTTTGTCGGACAGCCTGATCTTAGATGTGAACACAAGTCACTGAAGATAACAGTAGATGTGCACTTAGGACATGAAACACTGTGATGTCCACATTCCTTCAGAAAATGTCGGGAGATGGCTGAAGCGGCCAACACAGTCTTGCAGCCTCGGTCTGCGTTCCAGCATTTGACCTGCGTGGATAAAGAGAGCCGTTTAGAGAGAAACACATCTTGGTGCTCTGAGCCCTGATCTCCTCACTATAGTTTTAAACAATCGAATGAAATATTTGTCCCGTATATGCCCATGATAAAACAAGCTTCTATTTTCTGCTTCATAATTGCTGTCATATTTGCTCACGTGAGAATGATATTTAAGGTTTTCAAACAAACTGTAAAACACCTGATAGCTCGGGCTACCTGAGTAAATACCTGCCGCATTCATTAGAGCTCTTCCTCCTCTTTGTGATCGTTGGGAAAACAGGAGAAGTGTTTTATGCCTAAAGCACGAACGTGAAAGTGATTAGATGCGAGTAGGCAACATTACAGAAAAGCATACAAATTGAACATTTCTGTCTTTTTAGCAACTAGGTTCAGCTATCCTGCGTTATTTGGAAAGATTTCCGTGCTCATTTCTCGGCTTTTAAAAAAAAAAGAGCATGACGGTGAAGGGAACCAATGCGATTCAGCGAATTCTACCTGAAATGTATTGCATGGCACAATAATGAACTGTAAGGCGGAGATAAGCGAACTATATGTCATAAAGTGAAACAGTAGGAGTTCTATGAGCATTAAGACAAAAGTGTCAGGGGTCGAAGAAAGGAAGGTAGCTAGATGATATTGGGAAGTTACAGGGAATTAGGTGGCAGGAGCTAACACAGGATGGGTGGACAGAAGTGGTAGGGCCGAGGCCTTTACCCGGAAGCAGACGCGATGAAGAGCATGACGGTGATCAGTCAAACTAGTTTCGAGAGCGTCGAGAAATAAATTGTTTACACGCGTACAGCTCTTTTTTTCGGAACACGCGAGTGCTTTATTTCTGTACGTCTGAGCTCATCTACGTTTTTCACTAGCAATTACCAGAAATGTTAGCAATAAGTTTATTACTTGCTCACATGGGTACTCTGCAGAAAGATGAAAGTTCGTCGCCTCGAATAATGTCGGAATGCGGTCGTGCCTAAGACTAAGACGAAAGGCTCCCAGGCTTTTCGACTAAAGCAGCGAAAGTACGTTTATATTTAGGAAAGAGGTTCCTTTGCTAGCTGTACGAAGCCTGTGTTAACGAACACTTAAGCAAGGAAAACCGAGAAAACACCAAGAGTTTATTCTTCAATTCGATCTTCTATATCGTGGCTTCTGTCGGATAGCGCCTGTATGTGTCCGCATGCTCGTCCGGTCTTTTTTTTTCACTATTTTTTTTCTCTCTTGAGTACTTAGTAGCAGGCATGCGAAAGGGGCGTCAAGGTAACGGCTTGTGGTGCGCATGAGTAACAATACATAAATAAATTAACCTACACAATAAAACGCACTCATAGCATGACAAAGCGGTTCTAAAGATGCTATCACGAACACTATTAAGGCTAGCGTTAAGCGTATTAATTCGTTATTACAGCTTTCAGCCGCGAAATTCCTTCTCTTATAATTAATATGGCAACGTTTGCTAGAAGGCGCATTTGTGACTCGACAATTTCTTTTTTTTTTAGGTATAACATGAGATCGTAATCTATGCGGTCTGAGTATTTGATAAGACAACTAAAAAACCTAGCGTTTTTGTACATGTTTAGACGCTTTGCATTTGCAGGAATTGCAATTATTAGTGCACAAATCCTTAGTATTTTGATATAAGCTGTTTGTGAGCAATGTAATTATTCCAGCATTTCGCCACTGCTTACAAGGATGTGTCTGCTCAATCGTATTCAGGGTTTGCGGTTCCTTTTTTTAAATTTTGGTCACAGAAGTCGGTAAATTGAACGGGAAATTATGTGTCAAATATTAGCGACAAAGAACTGGAAAGTAAGTGTTGCAACATTTGTGGCATTCACTGAACCTGCCTTGCCCTGGGGTCGTATAGCCCGAATCAACTGAAAAATCTCAAAGTTGTTTTGTGTGGCTTTTCACTTTCCCTTGTCTGCCTGTCAAAGTTACAGCCATATTCACGAGCAGCCTATCTGAAGTGCACTCGCAATACATTTCGTACAACCACAGTGAACACAAAGTGGTCCTTGCGCTAAAGGGCAACAACAGACGTTTCTATCGCATGCCAAAATCACGCGATGCATGGGCCCTGAAATCTACACTTCATAAGTCCATACCTTTCCAAACACGCAGCTTTGACGGCTTTGCTTGCAAGCAAGGATACAGAATTTTCAGCACCTAATAGGGTGCACATATATTGCGGCCGCTAAAAAGACCGGTGCACTCAGCGCGTAGTGTCGAGGGGACTGTCATGCCGGGTTTATGTAAGAATTGAAGGCCCTCGTTATTCGTTCATTTCTTTTTTTGCTGATAAGCTCATCGGAGCTTCAAATCTGATTGTGTTAATGTTCTAGGTAACTTAAGAGGGTTATTACACAGTCATCTCCCTAACGCTACATCAAGTTCCTACGCAGCGCTGTTTGATTTCAGAACACAGCTTACGTCCATCGCTACGGAGGAGGGTGGTGCTGGCGAACATTCTTAAGGGTAAGTCGCACTTTGCATAAATGCCAAAATGAGTAACACAAAAATAAAACTACCTATGCATTACTTTCTTTCAGTGGCTGCTGTTGCTTCCTTTCCCTTGATTTCTTTGCTGATGGGCTCAATAACGTACTCAGCGGACGAAGGAGGTCTGAGTCGACCCCATCAGTACGTAAGGCCTCTCATGAGTCCAAGCAAAAAACAAGAAAGTTTTCCTCCCTTATTTCTCGTAGTATGTTTTGGACCCTGTTATAAAGGGCCTTCCGGCATTTATGTAATAGCCAGCATCATTTGCCAAAGCCAGCCCCGTGTAATGCCAAGTTAATTTCTCCCGTCAAGAAGGAAGAGCAAAATTTTTATTGACATTGAAAGGAGATGCGTATGGGAGAGGTATCCTTATCAGTTCAGAAGTCCAATCACCATGGCTAATGCGCAGACCCAGTCTATCAGCTGATCTGATATCATGATCTTTGGAAGGACGGACAAATGTTTAGGAGATGCCAATGGGATAATGAACGAAGCTACAGCATTTTACCAAATAATTCATTTCGAAGGATTGTACTGTGTCCTAGAGGAAGAATTGGAGCTCTTTCAGTAAAGCTCACTAGACTAAAATGGCAATGTTTTGGTGTGCATGAGGAGGTAGATTCATCTGATTCTTCTGAGCTGTGCCAACTTCCCTTTTCCGCATGTATTACACTGTACACGAAGTGTTTTCTAGCGGGAACTGGTGTGTGGATTTTAAGGTGCCATGTGAGGTAATGTGCTTGGGCCTCTTGAGAGAACTTAACGGGTCGTTTGTGAGAGTCTTATGCAGACATTATTGCTTATATTTTATCAAGCGTCCTTAATTGGCATGCCCAATGAATATTATTTATTCATGAACTGGTTGAAATTATAATCCACGCTGCCAACCTCTCTGAACGCTCCAGTAAAAACTTCACCTTCGAGACCAAGCCAGTGCTGAACCTGGTCCTTCTGAAAACAAAACCTCTGACCTCACCGCCAACCTTCTATTGCATATCACCTGCATCAACCTCTCCGGCGAGCTCGTAAAAGTCCATCCATACCCTGTCAAACCTCCTCTTTGCTGCCTCCATGTCATTCATGATGTCGAACGCGACCTCTTCACCGCTGATTTCATGAAGGATCTGGAGACCTACACATCCGATATCATAACCGCGCGCCTTATGTGGTCCACTGAAACGGTACTAATCTATTTTGCTGGTACTGTCATCGCTGCACTGTTTACCTTCGGCGAGCAGCATTTCGATGCCGCCCTCACAAACCCCGCGTTCCTACGTGTACGCGCTGCTTGGAGATTGGCCACTGCAAACATCAGTGCTCTAGTGCCACTGTTAATGGCATCAATTGCACTTCTCCCATCTCCCCGCCACCGTCTGTCCACGATTGCACAAGGCCCTGGTGCCGGCACTGTCAGGAGCATGCTACAGTCGCCCCTATTTGCCCTTACTATAATCATAAAAATAAAGAGTGTGCCAAGAACGCCTACCAACATCGTGTCAACCTTCGCAAGGCCAATCACTGGGCTCCTCCGCAGCCCTCTATAAACTATGGCTGTCCTCCTCTTGCAGAGCCCGCGTTCTATTACCCTCCAGGCTCCTACGCAGCAGTAGCACAGGCACCTTCCCTGCTTCAGCACAGAGTCGTGTGCAATCCATCTCGTCAATCTCCGACGCGTCCGATTGCAAAGCCTTGTTACTCTCTCCAATAATCTCCACAGTCACTCGTTTCCCACGCGTCCTCTTTCCTTCCCTTATTGAACAACGCTTTCATACCCTCATCTCCGTGTGACTAATTTGGAAGTGGCCATTGGCCCCCTCAAACAAGATCTCGACCGTATTGATCACCACCTGGACGCTCTTGAGGCTCGCATGGATCAGCTTCTCAGTACAATCGATTCCAAATTTTCGAACATAGCGCATATTGTCGCAGATTGTCTCAAACACCAGTATGACTTTGACCGCCGCCTCCAACAGCATGAGAAGGCTATCACCCAAATTATTGCCAAACTCAATCGCTTGAATACTCACGTCAACGTTCAGTTCTAATGCATTCTTAATTTGCTCTCCACCTTTCCTACTTCCTTGCAAACCATCACGGGTTCTCTTCCCCCTCTTCCAAAGAAACGCAATGGCTTGCCACATCGCCAACAAATTAGTTAGATGTCAACATGGAGGAACTCAATATAGTTCAGTGGAACTACCACAATCATAATACTACCCGCACTCCATTACACCAGAACCTTATTTCTCTCCCCTCTCAGCCCCACATACTTTTCCAGGAAACTCGCTACTCCGCTAACGTTCCTGGATACCGAGAATTTCCCTGTATAGCTACTAACCCCCTATCTTTTATCTACGTTCACCGTGACTTCTCGGTAGCAGCCCTTGATATTCAATCATCGCTCCAATGCTACCTGGTAGGCACCCTCTACTATCTTCCTCAGTCCTCAGGCTAACCTTAGCCTGGCACTGTTGTCCTTCTACAACCCCCCCCCCCCCACTCACGCCACAGACTTCACGATCCTAGGTAAATTTCTTGACACATTGCCCTCTCATACGGCTACACTTCTCTGCGGAAACTTTAATGCCCGGCACACACTATGGGGTTATCCGCACACCTTTCTTGCCGGCAACTTACTCCACTCTATGGCCCAGCAAGCTCACTTCACCCTCCTCATCACCCCCCGGAGTACCCACTAGTGCGAGCACATACTCCACCCGCAACACAATCCCTAACTTCACTTACTTCTCTGGTCCTATATATCACCTCAGTGGTCAGCCACTGACAATACCCTTCTCGGTGACCACTACATTATTTCCATCTCTGTTCCTCTCCGGATACCCACACGAAAGCAGCGCGTTCGACATACCGACTGGCACGCCTTTCACTATCTTCTCTCCTCTGCCTCCTTCGCGTCCTATGATGAGGAGACTAATGCGCTTTTACAAGCGACTTCATCCTCTACTCGCACGGAGACCACTGCATCTCCCACTTCTGATCCTGACCCCCATCTTATCAAGCTATGGAAGCATCGCAAAAGGCTCCTCCGAGCTGTCAGGCTGCAACCCCGCTACCTCCAATTGCAGACCTCCCTTTCAAAGTTGCGAGGCGATATGATGGCATACACTATGCAACAATCTTGACACTGCGCTCCAGCAGAAATCAACCTGGTGTCTTTTTCGAAGCCTGCTTCGTACTCTCCTGCCCCTACCCCGACTCTTGCTATAGCCCTAGCCACAAAGTATCCCGATGAAGTATTCGCAACTCTTGCATATCTTTATCTCCCACCCCATTTGTCCCCCCTTTACCCTGAATATGCAGGCTGTGAAAGCAATGACTTCAATGCCCCTCGGCACTTTTTGCTAAAGCCACTCGGTCGGCTCCCGGTGAAGACGGAATCTCTTACTCCGCTGTTCACAATCTTCCGGTAACGCAAAAGTGAACCTTCTCAACCTCTGTAGCATCGCCTGGAAAGAAGTCTCTCTACCATCGTCCTGGACTTTCTCACGTATTTCTCTCATTCCTAAACCCGGTAAGCCTCCAAGCCCTTTCCAATCTCCGGCCCATTTCTCTGACCTCATGTATCGGCAAGACATTGGAAAGAATGGCACGCACTAGGCTTAGTTGGAATTCGGAGGCTTCGAACTCGCTCCCTCGTACCCTCATTGGTTTTCGTCCCCGCGTATCTGCACAGGATCTTTTCCTCATACTTCAGCATATTTCAGCGTACTTTCTTGCCTCTTATGTGGCTCCTCGCGGGTCCGGAAACCAGGTACACTTTCAACCTCGTCTATCTACCCCTGTCACTCACACTAGCGGCTCCTTTCTCGACCCTCCGGATATTATCTCGCTTAAGGTCCTCTCCATCATTCATGCCATTCAATTCCCTTCTTTCCTACCTGTGCCTCAGTAAATTATATACACTCACTGCCAGGCGGCTATCCATGTCATTCAATCTAAACCTCTCACACCTCATTTGTCCACGGAGCTCGAGGCCGCACTTGTTGCGGTGTAGCCCTGCCCCGCCTTCCTCCGATGGATCCCTGGACATTCGGGAATTGCAATGTGCTGGCGAAGTAGCTCGCTCGTGAAACTCGTAACCTGGCAAATTTCATTCCCAGGCCAAGGTTCTTGGAAGGTAGGTCGAGACTTTGATGATGTCACTTTAGTCACATCATGCGGGTGAAGGAAGCCTTTCTAATTCGACGCCGTTTCCTGAGCCCGTTGTGCGAAGATAGCATCGCATTCCTGATAGAACAATAACCGAATTTCGAGCCATGGGTGGTGAGCAGTGGACGTCGGCTCTTGTGTTAATCGTATAAGGCACTCGACGTATTACTATGTCACTACCACTCTTTCGCAGCCATATAGGAGCACTCCCATCTGCGCGTTTTCAATAAACGAAAAGTGGCCGCTAACCGCACTGAGATAAGCCACCGCCAGTCAGTTAAACGGACAGCAAAATAATACAAACAAAACGGAGGCAGCAACATCACCTACGTGACTCACAGTTTTCAGTTTTCGCTTTTTTTGTGTGTTTTCGTTCAAAAGAGCTCAGTAAAGATTTCTGAAATGGCTATCGGTGGCGTGCCTTTAGTTATAAAGCAAATAATAGCGCACGCAGTGTCTCGGGCGACTGGGTTGACGTATTAAATGAGACTGTGCTATGCTCGTAGTGCCGTCCGCCGATGGCTTCGAGACGGCAACAGCACATACTTCGTTCAAACATTTTTGGAAGCGCTACTATTCGGCGGTGGAAGAATTACCGTCACTTGCGGGTTTCTCATTTTGTATGTTTTCTGCGTGTTACGGGAAAACGACCAAGCACTTAGCGAAGACGTACAGAAAACAATTCGATCGGCTCTTTCTAAATAACCTCCCTCTGAGATGCAACGAAATGCACCTGATCCTCAAGTACAAATTTTGCATACATATTCTTTTGCGAGAAAGAAATTATTTGGATTTCATTTTTCTTGTTTTTAGGTTTAAACTCCCAAAGCGACTCAGGCTATAAGAGACGCCGTTGCCGGGATTCGATCCGGCATTCTTGTGCAAAGCAGTCGAGTGCCCTAACCACTGTATCGCTACTTGAGCAAGCTATGTGTATTAAAACAAAACACTCTGAACACCACCATGTGGCAGGAGACGTGTGGTCGGTTTCCCTCAGGTGTGGCACGCAGCTTATTGAAATCTTTTACGAACGTAAACTCGAAACGCCCTCTGGGAACCTTTCACTATCGTGAGCGTAGCTTGTTTACCAGTACTGTGCACCTTCGTGTCTCAAATGCTAAATTAGAATATGTCATCGTTATCTCGAAAATTTTTCATGAGTGCATAAAGTCTAACTTTCACATGCTTTTATTGTTAACAATGAATTTTTGTTTCAAATTATTTTATCTTAGGGCTCCTATGGCCGTTATCAAAGTAAAGCGTGAATGCATATTCTATCCTTAGTGCGAAGCAGCTACTTTTTACATAAGAAAAATTAGAACCTTGGAGCATGTTCTTTTCTACGCAGTCAGCCCGGTCAAGCGTTGGCCCGCAAGACGATTGATCCGCGCCCAACTCGATATGCATTGGCTGTCAATAGACGATCCGAAGCTTTCAATAGTCACAGTTGTTCTTGGCGCTGAAATCTCCCGGGTAGCGAGGCTTTAGCCCTGGCTGCAGTTGCTCAAATTTGATTTTCGAATTCCGCGTACCACTTGCTGACCGATCCTGGCTTCCATTTTGTTAGAAAGCTACGTCACAGTGACGTCATAGCCAGGGGCTGCTACAGTCTCTCTTTCTCCTTTCCCCTTACAGTGCATGCTCGTTTTTTTCTGCTGCAGCAGACAATGCGAACCCTGGCGTAGTTCATTCAGAGCGACGCCATGCGCATTTGTATCTTCTTGCAGGCGTGTAACCTATTAAATGTAGGCAAACGAGCCGTGAATCACGTGGTGCTTTCGTGAACGGAGCGTGCCCGACTTCGAAGTGTCCCGACTGAAGGGGACTGCCTGCCCCTGCTCCTTGCTGAAAACGTTGCACAAGAACAAAGTAGCCTAAAGGGCCCCATAGAATGACATTTTAGGCGCGCTGACAAAATGGCGAAACAGCTGAAGAGCTGCGAGACAGCACAGGCAAATGATATCTGTTCTCAGGGCTCTCAACGCTTCCGTGTGTACAGAGCTTCAAGACATAATAAAACCATGAGAACGAAAGCAGTCAGGCAAAAACGCAAAATTGTTACCCCTGCTTTACAGGCCACCCACTGAGCTCTTTTCAACGTTTGGCGTATGATGTCTGCTGGAATAAGTTAAGCACTCAGAATGCTCAGTCACTAGCAACGCTCCGAACACGCACCCGACGCAATGTTGTCAGCCAGCTAGAACATATCTTAGTCGCTACGTCGGCTCCGACCAACAGCACCAGCTTGGCAAGCGGCAGCCAAAATATATCGGAGATGAGCAGGCATGCTCGAGTGAGCCCGCGGGCGCAAGGCTGAATTGATTGTGCATAATGCTACTCTCACCATCGGCCGCGTTCCTTTTTTTTTTTCGCGATAGTATCTTCCTACCTCAAGAGGCTCCACAAGTCTTAACTTCAAGCTGCATAGTGCAATTTGCATTCATGATACGAGGATGGTTCGCTTTATGGGGTTTAACGCCCCAAAGCGACTCAAGCTATGGACAACTGCAAGTGGAGGGCTATGGAAATTTTGATCGCCTGGGGTTCTTTACATGACTGACATCGCACACCACATGGGCGCTCAGCATTCGTCTCTATCGAAAACCGGCCACCGCTGAAGGGATTCGATCTCTCACCTTTGGGCACAGTAGCCGAGTGCTTTAACCACTGCCCCCCCCCTCCCCCCCGCGACGGGGCTCAACGTAAAAGCGTTCCTTCGCCTACAATATACCCTATATTGAAAGTGCTCGACAACCTGCAAAGCGCAACCTATATCACCAGTGCCGAATCCTCTTGACTCGAAATTATTCAGGGCAGGGTTCTCGCGGGCCGGAAAAACGTTTCGATTTAAATAGTGTGCAGGTAGCAACAATAGTGCTTTGGACTTATTAATTGCGTCTGCGTTTGGGTTCGACGTCCCGAAATGAACAAGTGTATGTAGGAGGCTGTATTAGGTGATTAAAAAAATTGCGACCACCTGGAATTCCTCGTTTGAGACTAACGTTGCAAAATATACAGGTGCTTAAATTTCGCCTGCATCAAAAAGTGGCCGTCGCGGTCAGGATTCGTCTCCGAATTCTTTAGGTTAACTTTAAATTTCAAATCCTTCTTCAGGTACAGACTTAATTATTGTAAAAACCTACAGAACTGTTTCTTTAAAAAAAGAGACGTCACCCTACTACAGAGGATATACGCTCACTGCCGACTCGTATGTCTATATTCCAGATGCGAAACGTGTAACTGCTGATCGATTAATTTTCGTAATCTCAAAACTGAGACTCTAGAAAATGAGAGATAGAGGCTTAATCAAGTTCAATTTCCTTTCCCACTTGCCTCTCTCCTCAGCAGCTGGTCCGCAGAAAAGTCCTTCCAGTCGACGTCATCTTCATCCTGACACTCGCAGCCGTCCAGCGGACAAGCGTGAACGCCGTTTTCGGAGCATTTTTCATAGCACAATTCACACAGCAAGTGCATGCAGGGAAGCAAGGCTGCTCTCTTATGCACCAATCCGCAAGCACTGCATATGCGATTGGAAGGAAGAGGCCTAATAAAGGTGAGGGGTCTCCAGTCAAGTTCTTGAGAGAAGCCCACGAGAGTATACCGCAAACTTCCGTGAGGCATTGCAGCTTGCATGCGCTAGCTTCCAAGGTCGCTTCAAGAACTGCTGTTCAAAGCTTTCGCTAAGCGCACTAATCTCTCGCTCTCTCTTTCTCGGTCGTCATGGAAATAATCACAGCTGCATCCGCAGCCGAACTCCCACAATGTCGTTGATGTGCCCGTCCGTTATCATAATCTGCCATCTTGCTTCCATTACATGGCGGAAGCAAAATACTGGCAAAGGTTGACCAAAAGCGGTGTAAGGCGACTGCAGCATACCCATGATGTGGCGAGAAAAATGCTCCAATAAATAAGTTGTAAATATACAAATGCATGCGAAGCAGACAACGAAGCAGTTTTTTTTATCGCTGCTTTCAGGCTATCTGCGTCGGTGTTCCCGCGAATGGTCTGATGTAAGCTCGACTGCCTAAACTCAAAATGAACCTGACTTTTTAGAAGTTTTCGTCTTCTATGCAAGTGCTTCTTAGTCATTGCTATTTGATAGGATGCTTTCTAGTATTGATAGCCCGTCTACTTCTCGTTCCACGTGTGGCCAACGCTAATTCTTGTTCTGCCGCTATGACAGGGTTTTCTTTGCTTTCATACGTTTGGCGCTTGAAAAGAAAATTGTGGCGTGCTAACGACCTGCGCGCCGTGCAGCAGTGAGGGCTATAGCGTTGTTGCCAGATTAATCTTGTTTTCCCCCCTGAACTTAAACACTGAGCTCTCCTCTGCATCAGGAGTCTGTTTATGCCGGTACTCATACATGTGGGACGGTGCTGGCTTTGCTGCAAATTTAATTTGTACGCTCTATCTTTTAATTTGTGTGGTTTTGATATAATAAGGACGAATGTATAAGAGCCATAGTTGTTCGAGACCCTATTGCGAACTGAGCAGTTACGCGAGCAATGCATCTGCGCAAACTTTGTAATGTGTGTTGAGTCTGCTTCTCAGGAAGAGGTGCAGGTTTGCTCTCTTCTTTGGAAGCAACATTTGTTTGACTGAACTGCTCTCGATTAGCAGGATCCAAGCCCAAATGCATGGCAAAGTATTTGGCCAGCGCTGAAAGGCCCTCTTGAGAAGGACGGCATCATAAACACGGCAAAGTGAATCCGGAAAAAGACCTCTTTATAATTCGCGTTAATAACATGCACGTAGTGTGACGTTATTCACTGTCCCAAAATTGATTTGTCCCTCAGCATACGAAGAGCGCCGGGGTGGCCATGCATGAGCCACCATGTTTTGAACCTATGGGCGTCTAAGGTGCCTTCGCTACTGAGTGCAGATATTGTGCGCATTCTCTCGTTGTGCGAACAGGCGCGTTTCCCTGTAAACTGCTTCCTGGGAGGCTATGATTATGAAGAGAAATTTAAACATTGTGAGGTATTGATAGTGCATTTCGTAGTAAAGAACATGCTCTGATAGACACAAGACAGCCTCTAATATGCAATACCACAATATCGGTTGGAGATAGAAGAAACGTTTTTAAGGTTCACCTATCCTTGTACTGTTTCAATAGCGTAAGCGCGGTTATGCTTGGTTTTACTAGTAACTACATATACGTTTTATGAATCCTTAGTTTATTGCGAACATCAAGGCAATGCTTCGAAACTTTTATTATTCCGAATACTGTCTATGTTCTTTGAAATACCTGGCGTCGTTTTCTGCAGTTAGTGAAAGTGGCTTGCCCTCAAACTGTATCCGTTTAATGATCAAATTTGGCCTCGTGCTTGCTCTGAAGCAAACGCACAGAGGGCCCAACCGACACGCCACCCATGGCGAAAGCTGGCAGCGAGTACTGATGAGCACTTGTTGCTTGTACTGGTATGCGGCCACCGAATATGGAACAACCACCTCTTTTCAATTAAACCCCTTTATCCTGAAAGTAACGACACAATCTTTCGCGCCACTGGTTTCTGCCTTGCGTGCTGCACACGGCACACTTTGTATTCCAAGCACGCTAGCCCGTCATTCTCCCGCTTAGGGGGCGGCTTGTACCCTGAGCGCTTTGTAGGCCAGGCTACCTGACCAGTTGTACAGAAGATAGCCAGCACCAGCAGACAGCCTACCGATCGACAACTGGGTCCGTCCACGCCTCTCTGCGTGGGCCAGGTACGTCGGACCCGCCTAGAGGTTCCATATGGCTCACCTGTCTACGGTGCTTCAATGCACCCGCTGGCGTGAAGATAACGAGTCGTCTGCTACGGCGTGCGCCATGTTCGGACCCACTGATCACATCGCGCTTCAGACGCGTGCAGCGTGAACAAAGCAGAGGGTGCTGGTGCGGCCCCTGGTGTGACGCTTCCTAGTAAGCAAGTTTGTTCGCGGAGTGCCACTGCCCACATGTATACAAGGCAGCTGACGAAAATAATAAAATGTCATACGTTTTGACGTAAAGTGCCTCCCTGGTTGCCTATTCAATGGCAGCTATTGTTCGAGTGTACACATACGCGAACGATGATTTTTTTGTGACATCCAATAATATATCTTATTTTGCGAAGGCTGTTCATGTAAAGGCGGCTTAAAATTATGTTTTCATTAGCACGTGTATAACCATTTAATCCATCCTTGTGCTTGCCCTCCTTTGTATGGGTGACAGGGCCCTCATCAGGCAGAGATTATCTTGCTTTTACCCTGTCATCCGAGGCCAACTGTGTCTGAAAGAATGCCTCAAATAAATAAATAAAATTCGCTGTATTGCACTCTAAATATCACAGCTTGCCAAGGTGTGGAAGTTAGCTTCTTTGAACAGCTAAAATCGTTCTTCCACGACCACCAACCTGGGCCCGCTTGCACAAAACAATCTTAAGACTGTCTTAGCTAAGTCCAGACTTAACTGGAGTCTAAAGAATAGGCCACTAGCATGGACGCTTAAGACTGGAGTCAAGACTGGGCTTTAGTCCTGACTTGTATAAGTCGCTTGTATGATTACGACTCTAGTGCTGTCTTGGTTGAGACACAAGGACGCCAGGTGTCTAAGTAGAGAAATTAGGGAAATACAGGGATGCGCTGGAACTGTCCCTGCTGTAAGATGTACACATTCCGTCAATTTTGCGTCGTGTACAATCCGTGCCATTGCTTTTTGCGGCTTAAGATTGTGTTACGAGGAAAAATGCCCCAAGTGGTTGCTGAGGCCGTTCTGGGTAGCCCCTCTGGTGAACATGAACCCGAAGCGTTCGACGTTCGGAACACGAGCCGTCTTAAATAAGCTTGGTCTTTCTAAAGACACCATTTAAGTATGGACTTAGCTCGGACTTTATCGTGCAAGCCGGCCCTGGTCTTGAAGTACAAAATAGACTGCAACAAAAAAGACACATATGATCTGAACAATGTCGTGTCGCCTGCCCTAACGCTTCCAGGATTAAGAGATTAGGTTCTGCTCTGCCAAATAACGGATTTTGTTGGACACTATAAAGCAATATTGGCAATTTCTTGTTTTCCATGTACCCCGTGAAGAAAGAGAATTAGGTAGCGTACTGGAGAACAATCCAATGATTTCGACACCCTGGAGATCTTTAACGTGCACTGACATCGCACAGCACATGGACGACTGCGGCTGCCGTAGTTGGCTTCCCTAGCTGGTGATGTGATATTAGGGCACGTTAAAGATGCACCGTGGGCGAAATTATTCCCGATCATTCCACTGTGGTAACTATTCCTCTCTTTCTTCTTTCACCCCCACCTTCCTCCTTTCTTTTATTGTTTCATGTTTCCAGCCAGAAGGGTGACATATAATGTGCCTTCTATTTCCTCTAGGAGAATTCACAATTCTACCAGTGCGATGGGTGCTGACAAAGTCATGTCAAGCCTGTAATCAGCATTGAAAATCCGGCTGTTTACTGCAGCGATCACAAACCTCTGTTCACAATCATTACAAGTGAAAGAAATCAATAACATAAACATTCCAACCTCCGTTCTTGTATAAACTGAGCTATCGCTGGACATCCGATTCGCACGTTCCGAACCGCTGTCATTTTTTTATTGATTATTTTGAGCGGTTAAAGTCTGCACAAGTTCATAAATGTTCAGCATGAGTGCTTTTTGAACAATGCCATTGTTATGTATTATATTCCTAACATTGTCATTCTTCCTTCATCCGCACGGATTGCTTTGCATTTTGCCATTTCTCACATTTGCATTTTGTTTGTGTACATCGTACTATTCTATGAGCCTTTATTTGCCTACAGTAAGAGTTTTAAAAATATCGTCACAATTTAAGTTTTTTTGTCAAACTTCATTGCACATTCTCTTCGTCTCACCTCCTTAAGACAAGATAAATTTTCCGTAGCAGCCAGCAAAGCTTTGGGTTCATGTTCTCTTCGATAATTGCAGGTAAGACATCTGGCACCATCGTGAAGATTGAGCATGTCGACATGGAGACTCTCGGCAGCGAGATTAAGGTTTTATATGCAATAAACTATATTTAGGTTGGCTGCAACTCACAGTTTGAAAGGTCTTTGATGTCCACGACAAAAGAAATAGACAATAAATCAGAGACGTCTTTGCTACCTAGATGTCATTTTATGCAAGATTTGTGGCAGATGATAAAGAAGGCTGCCCAGCGCTTAAACCGACACGAATTTGGCACCTGACGATAGCTGGCCTTTCAGCAAACAATTCTGTCTCATATATCGCTTGGATGCAGAGTCCTCATCATCGCTCACTCCTAAATTTCATAAAATCAGCCAACATGTTTCCATTCATTTAATCATTTATTCAACTTTCATCTCATACCTTACTGATGCACTGAGGCAATAAATATTGTTAAAAGAATAGCCATAATTTTGAATTAGTTCTTGAAATTCCCAACCCATTCTCGCTCTCTCTTGCCAATTTTGTGACTAGTGAAATTTTCTGGTACCAAGTTTGTACCCATGTTTCTCGGCACAAATTTCTCGCTTCAAGTTTTTGTGCGGCTATGCGATTGTAATTTATACCATCTATCTATTAACCGACATCTAGGTTGCAAGAAGGTCTCTGATTCATGGGCCCTTTTTTCAGTTCTTTACATCAATGGCCTTTCAAAGATAAGGTTACAATGAGCCTACTCTCGGCCTTCTAAATATGGTTTATATAATCTTTTTTTTTTATTCCTCTGGTGGAAGTCTACATGTCGACATGCTGAAGCTCTGAGATTACGCCCATGGCGCCTTTTGCATTCGCCAAGGAAAACTTGAGTGCACAGCGTTGCACTCAAGTGTTTTGGACGCCATGAACTTGGTCGGAGACAAGTGAAAGAACTGCGAAGAACTAGTTCTTGGAACCAAGCGATGCCTGTCGGTTCCCCCAGTGTGCTTTGGAGAGCACTCACATCATTGTTCCGGGAAGACGCCAATCTTCAGTATTGTTTTTTTGTTTTGTAATTCTCTCAAGCAACTAATATATCTTCTCTCTTTAGTTCAGTTAATGTATTCGTCGGATAATGACGTTTATTTAATGTACAAAAAAAGAAAGTGTTGTACCAATGGCGAGAACAAACAGGGTGGCTTGCAGGGTGACAAAGGGTGAGAAGCAGGCTACAATAGCTCGTCCATAAGAATATGAAAAAAAAAAAATTGTCCAAAGCATGTACTCATTCGACGCCTTTATCTCAGCATAGGGCTTTACCTCAGTAATGGGCTTATCACTGAACAAGCCGCCACTACTTATGCGCGGTCTGGTGGTTTCGATCATCCACGCCTGTCCAAAACCAACTGGGTGCAAGCATTCTCCACGCCTCGTGGTCGGCAATGCTGAGTAAAGCTACTGAGGAAAGCAAGGCAGCGTAACAAATTGGCTCGCATTATATATGGGGCATTCTTGAAGGCAACAAAAACCCAATTCGTCACAAAATGGCTTGTTCCCTATAAAACCAATAAAATACTGGATTAGAGTGTTTATGTACAATCTACATTTATTTTATATAACTTCTGCACAAATACGCTGACTGCTCTGTCCTATTACTGGCATATAGTGCGGCCACCGTTTGAGAAGGAGTCAGGGTTCCATTTAGTCATCTGGAATGCGTGGAAGAAAAAGACACTGAGGCGAAACAGTAGTCACATTCTGATGGTCTTTGTTTGTATTTTATTCGCTTTCTTTTTTTTTTTCTCTCAGATGGCAGCTGACTTTGTACAGAAGCTCGAATGGGCGGAACCAACACCCTTTGTCGAGGGGAGTCCCGCTCACGCGGCTTGGAGCACACAGTCCTACGTGGATAGGGACAACGCAGAGAAAGTGAAAGAAAGAAGGAAGAAACACAAACAGGGATAAAAACATAAGCACACCCGATCTGCAAGTGTCATAGGCTCTATGCGGGATAATAAATAAGAAAGAGAAGGACGCCCGCCGAGCCTCAACTCTGGACAGCTACATCTGCGTCAGAGTTCAAGTCGTGACGACGTCTTAGGCGCGTAGAGCAGTGTGCATGAAACCAAAACTCATGTGCCCGCATAACAGACGCTATTGTGCTCTTCACAAATGGTAGCCTTTCATCGCCTTACACATGGTACCTATGCTTGCGTCCTCTAGAGGATATGTCATTTTCGATAAAGCGCTTTTAGCCTTCTGTGCGTCCAGTGAACATCAGTAAATCACCTCGACCGCGACTGAGGGGAAAAGGAAAAGACGTCAGCGCATTTTAAAATATCATATACCGAAAGCGTAAGAATTCACTTTCTTTAACACGGACATTGAAAAGAGTACACTTTTAGTGCATTTTAGTTCGTTCCTTGATATAAAGTGTGCATTACACAGCACATGACCGAATTGAAAATTCTTTTTTAAAAGCGATAGCGCACTCAATTGTGAGTTTGCCCTTTCAAGGCTGCCATGGTGTTTCCGGTTTCTGTAATGTTCGGGACAGCCTAATAAGTTTCAATCTCGATTTCTTGCCACTTTAAACTCTATTGTCTGCTATTTTCTCGCATTCCTATATATGTTTTTTCCACCTTGCTCCCACTAAAATGCACAACCGGGTTTATTAATTTAAGCCTTTAGTTTAAAGCCGCTCTTCATATACGCCACGCTAAGGTTTCGGGATAATTCAGCCCACCCTTCATGCGAATATACTTTTCATCTCATATGAATATTTAAAAACACCGCGTACATGAAGGGTGATAAACAACTTTCATAGAACAACCGTAATTCATAGAGTTCTTTTCAATACGCTAGCTCTTGCATGAATATCTGTTGTAGAAATTATTATTGAAAAATATAGAAGCTAGTTTTGCTTCCGTTTATTTATCTAATTTCCACCTGGACACCAGCCTGTGAGTTTTCGTGCGATACTTGAATATTTTAGGTATATTATAAGCTCGCATATGGTGTGCAAAGCGTTTTTTTTTTATCGTAATAAAAGACGACATGGCTAGCTTAGTGTACATGCTTGCCGAGGCAATATTTGCTGCGGTGAAAGATACACAAGCCATGAATACTGATGCATATGAACAATTCTTTTTCGTGCAGATGTTGTATACTTCACTCGCATATTAATTAATTGCTACCACAAAGCATGATATACCCCTTCGCAAACAATTAACTCTACAAAGCAGACATTAACGAAATCGAGCGCTGTGGTGTCAGTGTAATCGCGGGGCTCTAGCACAAGAAATGATGCAGTGTCACACGTAGTTTTTCCTGCGAATGCCTTCGTAGTAGCGAGCATGACAGAAGGTGTAGAGTAATCCAGACACTCAAAAGAGGAGCGTTAGTGCAACTTAAATATGTTTCCTGGAGACCCTTCAGCAAAAAGACAGCATAATTGTTTTGAGTGAGGCTATCATGCACTCTAACTTCTTAGTGTAGCGTAAACATAAGATGTTATATGCGTTTGTGTTTGTGTGTATGTGTGAAGGCCTAGGCTATCTCTGCTTGTTAGGATATAAACAAAGAGGTATTTTATCTGCAGTGCAAGATCATATACGAAAGCTCTTGTGAAGATAATAACGGCAGTTTTGATAGCAGGCGATAATCGGCCGCTGCATTAATTAATTTGCTTCTCGCTGGTAAGCATGCTTACCCGTCTTTTGGCAAGTATGCTAAAGTAGAGATAAGGGAACATCAAGCATCGCTTAACACATGAAAAAAAAACTATAATAATATTTATAGACACAACAGCCTATCATTAGCGATACCACGAATGGCTGCAGGTTTCACATAGTGGAGAACACAAACGATATCCGAAGCTAAATAAAAACATAAAATAAAATAAAAAATGAAGATGTGTTGGTGAAACATGGTGTCCCCCAAAACGTTGACACCAGACTCACGTTCTCTTGCATCAAGCACAGGGATAACACTGCATACATCCTAACAACACAAACACTGCTGTAAACCACAAAATACTATCGCGAAATAATGAAACTATATAATATGTTGCCGGCACATGTATATTATAGCACCGTTACACTATCTCTAGAGGTCAATTTACGACTCTCTGTTTAAGACCGAACATTTCATTTTGTCGTTTATTTTTGGCAGTATTGAAGTCATCGAAATATTTCTAAAACCACTATGGCGTACGAGTATATACCATTATTATTACGCGTTGTCTGGGCACAGTCCCATTGATTTTAGCGCGACAAAAAAGATCAATCACATTAACAGCAAAGCTTATTCTCAAGTTATATAAAGCTTAACCTGCACTTCGTCAATGTGATAAAGTGAAAACATTAGTTAGGGCAGTTGCTTTCGTAATCGTATATTATTGTTTCAAGGGTCTGTAAGTCACCTACAGTTAATGGGTATCGAACGTAGGAAATAAGTCAAGCTGATTGGCGACTTTCTCAATGTTCCTTCCCAAGTCGCACTTATCTTTTTCAGTAACTCCTGATATAAAGTTGATTAGAGTGGTTAGAGCGCGTTTCTTTGCGCATTTCTTAAAACAGGAAGAGGCTGGTTGTGAACAAGAACCTTTCTCAACAAATTTTTCTTTTTTTTTTTTACCTGAGAAACACACTGCTCCATTATTCTGTGTGCTTTTTTCTCTGGCTTGATATCACCTTTTTCCTGGCTCAGATCCCTCCTAAGCATAACAAAAACACCATGTTTAGTTAACGGAACTGTCTTTTGAGAACTACGACCTAGGGTTATTATTATGCTACCTCTCTGGTTTGAACAGCTCTGCAATACAACACTTACTCCATTGTGATTCCTTCCCTATGATAAATGTTCAAGAATATTACAGTAGTCTGCTAAGGCACTGGGTACAAAAATACTGCTTTGCTTTCATGTAGCAAGTTATCTTTAATAAATGTATTTTCATTTCCCCATTTGCGGTGGCAGATATATCGACAGTTTTGCCTCACGATTATTTGATGCATATCTTCAATTTTCCTTATTAAGCGCCATGCGCAATATTCTCTATTTTGCACGATGCTAACGTAATATTTTATCTCATTTTTTTATTTACAGTAGAAGCTAGACGAAAACCATAATACCATGAAATATACAAAGCCATATTCTATAACTCTCAAATGCAGTTGAGAACCTGGATCTCTAGAACTGCAGCGGCAATATCAGGGCTACGGAGCAAACGACATACGGAGACAGCCAATCAATCCCTTTCGATAAGGCGCATAATTTCAAACTAGGTGAAACAATGTCGGATATGGGTTCTTGCCTAATATGTTTGAAAAGCCACATTATTTTGATTAATGTGCTGCTGTTTACCTGATGTGAAGGTCCAGATTTCCAAATGCCGCGATCTTGCTTAAAAAAAACGCGCTGATCTTAATCCATGTTCTATTTATGCAAGGAGTGCTAACACTATTCTCTTTTAAGACTGCGAGCTCGCTTCATAACGTCAACGTAACTGTAGATCTCACCGCCACCTAGTAGACACTTAGAAATGTCACTTTTCTCTTGCACACACGACATCGCCGTAGCAGAG
The DNA here is from genome assembly GCA_023969395.1 of Amblyomma maculatum. Taxonomy (NCBI): domain Eukaryota; kingdom Metazoa; phylum Arthropoda; class Arachnida; order Ixodida; family Ixodidae; genus Amblyomma; species Amblyomma maculatum. The sequence continues at coordinate 385,679 of JAJIZL010020227.1, read as the reverse complement.
AATACAGCTCCCAGGGCTATGTGCAGCGTTTCAACATGTGCGTGTAATGATAGAGATGATAAGCGACGTTTACATTGTGTTAGGTGAAGTGAGCTGAGCTTCCACAGCCTCTGCAAGGGGACGCCCCACGGTCCTGGTGCGCAATAGAGGCTGCCGTGAAGGGCAGCTCATCTCTTCTACTACCACGTCTACTTGGGGAAGCGCTACAGCCCTTCAACAAACTAAAACAGGGAAAACAACGCGGTACAGGCGGCGACGCAGTGGTCGGGAAGCGAGATAGTCCGCGAGGCGGGCTCACTACGTCTTGGCCACGTGCTTGCAGTCGTCGACGTTCTCGGGCCAGTCGCAGACACTCTCGTTCAGGTTGAACACGAGGTTTGTAGGGCATGGCATATGGTGGCGCCGCTTGCCCTCGCACATGTAGTACATGGTGCAGTCCTTCTTGTCCAGATGGTAGCTAATGTGGCCGTCCTCTTCGTCGCACACCACCTCATCGGGATCTGCGGAGAGAGGAGAAGTAAAGCCATTTAGGAACCCCAGTGAGGCGTAGTGAGGCAGTAACTGGGCCCTGAAGAAAGACCTACCGGCAATTCTGCCTGTAGATCAGAGAGCTGATATTACTCGTGGTTTTAGTAGATTTTGCGCTTAAAGACCAGACGGTTTATTTAACGAGAAGTATGGTGTAAGCCTTATATTTTGTTATCTAGTGAATGTGACTCAACCATGAGCACATTGTTGGCAAACCTAAATGCGATGATTTGTTTTGTATTGTACCCCACGCTTGAGCGTTTTCGACGTCCATGTTAAAGAAGGTGCGAATAGCGATTGCAAAATATATGATAGTTTTGCAGCCTGAGCAAGACAGCCATCAGGGCTTACCTGTGGTATATACCAAATGATTTAGCGCATCAACACAAGTAGCGTTAGACAAGTAAACGTAAAACACACGACAAGAGGGCAATGTGAACTGGGATGTATTGAAAAACAAAATTTCATGCGTATGCTTAGGCCAGTGCATTGAGACTACTCATTATATCCGGCTGTGTCATAACCATGCCGTTCGTTCTTTATTAGTTTCGGGTCCTGCACAGTCCCTGCTCCTTACCTGCTGCGCAGGGCAAGAATGAAAAAGGATTAGAAAAGGCAATGGAGTTATTGATATCCGGTGAAGAAAATTCCGCAACTGCCTGCTAGGTATTTTAAACTAATGGTAGAAAAGGGGAAACTATTAGAAAAGCGATGATAGTCTACTGATGTAAAAAAGTTTGGTGTGATGCGTTTCTTGCGTGAAATGACCTCAGCATGTGCGTCGACTCTATTCTTATTTTCATTTTTTTTCTCAAAACAACAATCATCTGTGCGTGCTTGTCTTGTGCTCATCGTTTTGTACTGTCGAGGTCCTTGTTATAGAGCTTTAAGCCTATCAGAAGTTTATTAGCCTCTGTTATGGCAACATGTTTTCTTTTGTATTTAGTCCAATGTCTAACTCAAAGTCGTACATAGTGTAAATAAGTTCGGTTACAGGAATCATCCTTGTACGACAATCTGTGTCACTGGTTTTCTAACCCACACGTGCCTAAAAAAGTCTCGGGTATGACGAAAGGGGATTATATCATGGTATTAATAATGTTTCTAAGGAGTTATTAGGGTTTCCGAAACTTTGAGCAAACATTCGAACATATGATCCCCGTGCTGCCTGGTTATAAATATGTAGTTGTTCGTCCCCGAAAAAAAAAAAAAACGGTTTTCCGAGTTCAAGTTCGCACTTCACTACGAAAGCAATTGGTTGTCCTTTTTAGGAGCATATTCCTATTTTTAATTTGTAAAGAAGGTAGCGTCATCACTATTTTATTTGAAGATTGTGAGCAAGCACGAGTAGCCTAATCAATTCTCACCACAAGAAATTAAACATTCATCACCTCCTGGTAGCTGCACACTGATTGATAGCCTTGAACTACATAACCTTTACGCTGTCATTGTGAAGAAGTCAGAGAATAAAAACCAGCCAAGGGACGAGGACGAAGAAAGACGATGTACACACGGAAGCTGGAACTAACAACTGTGCTTTATTGAGGTAATAACATTTCCCAAGAAACCTTGCAAGGCATGCGCAGCTCGACGTCCAACAACCAGCATAAAAGTGACAAACAAAAAGCAACGCTTCGGAGATAGCCAAGATACTAGGGTCTTTGAGATAAATAACTTATTTCTTTCTGCATCAATGATATGGATGCTGTGCTAATACAATTATCTCCTTGCATACTTATGTGATACGCTTCAAGAACTTCGCGCTCTACCTTACCCCTGCCCCTACCAAGAAATGTGACATTTGAAAACAGCGGATAACAACCGCAATCCCTACAATGGCGAGACAAAGTTTTAGCTCCACTGATGTGTGACAAAGAGTTGTGATGCTCTCGCAGCCTATCATTAATACACCGGCCACTTTGGCCGATGTAAACTTTTTCGCATGTTAGAGGGATCTTATAAATAACACGTGTGGCACAAGGAATGTAACAATCGTCATGTCGCGTCGAGCATACAGGGGCCTTAGATCTGCCATGAGCAACACGAGAACAAAGACTTGATAGCTTGCAAGGAGCAGAGAAGACAACTTTAACGCCTTGCCTCGCAGCAACTTTTTTGATATTATGGGAAAGTCCATGCACGTACGGCATCACCTCAAGATTCCTCCATTCAGCTTCAGATAAGCTTGGCCACTTTTTCATTGCCCCTTTTAACTCTTTGTAGCAGC
>JAJIZL010020227.1:347467-377924 GCA_023969395.1 Amblyomma maculatum | reverse complement strand
GCTGCTACAAAGAGTTAAAAGGGGCAATGAAAAAGTGGCCAAGCTTACTGAAGCTGAATGGAGGAATCTTGAGGTGATGCCGTACGTGCATGGACTTTCCCATATCAAAAAAGTTGCTGCGAGGCAAGGCGTTAAAGTTGTCTTCTCTGCTCCTTGCAAGCTATCAAGTCTTTGTTCTCGTGTTGCTCATGGCAGATCTAAGGCCCCTGTATGCTCGACGCGACATGACGATTGTTATATTCCTTGTGCCACACGTGTTATTTATAAGATCCCTCTAACATGCGAAAAAGTTTACATCGGCCAAAGTGGCCGGTGTATTAATGATAGGCTGCGAGAGCATCACAACTCTTTGTCACACATCAGTGGAGCTAGAACTTTGTCTCGCCATTGTAGGGATTTCGGTTGTTATCCGCTGTTTTCAAATGTCACATTTCTTGGTAGGGGCAGGGGTAAGGTAGAGCGCGAAGTTCTTGAAGCGTATCACATAAGTATGCAAAGAGATAATTGTATTAGCACAGCATCCATATCATTGATGCAGAAAGAAATAAGTTATTTATCTCAAAGACCCTAGTATCTTGGCTATCTCCGAAGCGTTGCTTTTTGTTTGTCACTTTTATGCTGGTTGTTGGACGTCTAGCTGCGCATGCCTTGCAAGGTTTCTTGGGAAATGTTATTACTTCAATAAAGCACAGTTGTTAGTTCCAGCTTCCGTGTGTACATCGTCTTTCTTCGTCCTCGTCCCTTGGCTGGTTTTTATTCTCTGACTATGTACCAACTGACCCAGATTTCAACCCTTCTTCATTGTGAAGAAGTCATTCGCACATTTGTGCACATATATCTCCTAAAACAGAGAAGAAACATTTCCTCACTGGTCACGTCAGTGTACCAGGAATCGTAACGGTAACGGGCTATCTTGGGCGAGAATGTTGGGAAACAGAGTGAAATATGTTTGAAAGCATGAAGAATCATTCTAGGTAAGCATTGCGAAATACCCTAACGAGAAAACAGGTATATCCAAGGAGGGTTAACCAAACAACCAAAGATGTGTACTTCAAGGCTTACCTTCGATTCTAACTTGGAATGCATGCGTTTATGCAGGAAATTTGTAAGCTCACAACGGTTGTATTCTAACTCGGGTTGGTTCGGTTTATGGGGTTTAACGTTCCATAGCGATTGAGGCTATGAAATACTCCGTAGTGGGGGGCTCCGGAAATTTCGACCACATGAGGTTCCTTCCCGTGCAATGATTTCGAAACGTACACGGAAGGCTGCCTTTTCGCCTCTATGGATAAGCGGCCAATGTGGCCTGGATTCGACCTCGCATCTCTAGGCATGGCAATTGAGCGCTTAACCAAGCGCCACAGCGTCGATGCCGCACTGCATGCAAGATACACGAAGGATATAATTTTTTGTAGTTGCATTTTTTGCATTCCAGATCGCAAGTGTGGATGTACTATTCCACGTTCTCGAGGAATAAACAAGCTTGACAAATGTAGGGGTTAAAGAAAAATCTGCGCTGTAATACAGCGCAACAAGGCTACATTGTCTTACTCCTATGCGTTACAGTGACGTCAGCCTCGAGATAGCAGTTTTGATTGTTGACCTATTCCACATTAGCAAGGTCGACCTTTTACGCAGCTGAAGATTAATGCTCGAACGTGCCATTTTGTAGCCAGAACTAGCCACTTATTCCCATATTCACCATCATTTGAGCATAATCAGCTGCATTTATTTCAGACTGATGCTAGCCGAGCAGAGCAATTATTTCGTTTGGAACACGTAAGTAGGTCGTCAATTCACCGAAGCCGCCCTTATCTAGATGTCTACAGCATTGCGATGATAACACGCCCTTACCGACGAGCTGTCCGTATGAGTTGAAGACGTTGGAGGAAGCCACCTCAAGGTTGGCCACCTTGTAGCCTTTGAGCTCTTCCTTAATGGCGGTAAGAAGCGGGTAGCTCTGGCCCGTGCACGTTCCCTTGAAGTCATCCAGGTCGACAGACCACACCATAACGCCGCCGTACCCGGCCTGTTTCAGCCACTGAACCTGTAAGGGTCGATTTCCAGTGCGTGTCAGCTCAACAAAAGAAAGGAACGCAAACTTCGTGACAAATAGTGCACTGTTGTTCGTTTATATAACTTTAGAAGAAACGTGTTAGAACGCTTGAAGGCAATAGGCAAGACTGCAGGAGAAGCATCAAGTAAAAAGAAGGCAGACAGCTAAACTTGATGCACGAAAGTTGCTTAGATAGACTTTTTGATCAGGCCGGGTATTGAGTGGGCAAAGAAAGAAAAAATTTATTGCAGTTAAAGAGTGAAGAACCGAAATGAAGGGCTGAAAGAGGAAGAGTGACTCGATGTCTTTAACGAAAGTAAACATATCGGCACTGCACTAGTTTATTTATACTTGTTTAGCTTTAGAATGTTCGGCTCCATTCACCACACAAAAAAAAAACTATAAACGACAATTATGCTCTCTCTTTACAGGTATGACGTGATAGAGTAGGCAAACAGCCTAGATGTAATACCCTAACATAATAAAGTTCTGTGAACGTACCTACATAGCCTAGCAGTAATGAGGACGCAACGGTCATAGTAGGCTGACTCTGGTATACTCTACCATGTGAAAGGAGAGGCCGAACGCACGCTGTTAAAATGAGCCTAGCGAAACCAGTGGCATGGAGGCGCGTAACAATCGACGTTTCTAATCATGCACAAACATCTAGGAATTCGTTCTCTTAGTCTTCACTTTACTTTTACTCGATTTGCTCGAGCGATGTGGTAAAAATATCAGATAGTAAGTTCCTTCAATTTATACAGACACAATAAAGTTAGAGACTCGCTGCCACTGCGAAGAATTTCGCTCAGGCTGAAGCAAAACTCTCCTGATATTTAGCGTAACCTGTGTTGCGGGTTCGCTCAAGTATCTGCAAACAGAACGAAAAGAAAGACAAGGATTTGGGGCTGGGGGGCGCGCGGTAGAGATTGAGCGCCATGTAGGCATATTGACAGCCATAGGGGCAGCCGGGGATGAAATTTAGGTAAAAGCGGCCTAGTGTTTGCCCGTCTTCTTCTCTACCCTGCATCTCTCGCCGCAGTCGTCTGCCCAGCAACGTTCCAGCGGTTGGCATGTGCATTGAACAATGACACTGAATGATACAAGTAGGTAGACCCCTTATGTCACACGTTGTAGGGACACTGTTCGTCTCCTTTTTTACCTTCTTTCATTGCACTCCTCACAACGTCGTCTAGGCATGAGGGCAAATTGAGAGAGCAACCGCGTCTTTTCCGCGCATGTACTTATCTATCCCTTTTGGAGTTATAGTAAGACGATTGCTGCATCGTTCTGCTTCTCATTTGGCAGGGTTTATTTATTCTGTATTTAGTTACATACTTGTTTGCAAATACTGCAGGCAGCACCGCCATCCTTTCAGGAGAGGGTCATTTGAGGTGTAAAAATTCAGCAAATATTTTCTCATTCGGATATTCATCAATAAGTGATGGCTGGCGAAATAAGAACATAATACCTTTAAAGGGTTCCATATACTGGGCCTCGGGGGGGGGGGGGGGGAAGCTGCTTAACATGCCGGTGTCTCGTAAGAATGCAGATCTTTTTGTCACGCCACATATAAGGTAATTTCAGCCTAAAAGCTTGACGACGCATTTCAAAGGCTTACACGTGGGGCCACATCGTATGCATACCTTAAGCTTGAGACTCCTCTGGTCGTCGAAGCCGACCCACTGGTCATCCTTGTAGGCGTACGGCACCATCTGCTCGTTGTCCCAGACAAGCGTGGCTCCCGAACGCAACAGGTCACAGATCTGCAGAAAACGCGAGGACAAACATGAATGAAATATGCACAAAGCGAGGCATCACAACCAAGATTCCGTCAACATAGTCCGCGATCAACGAACTCACAGTCTGAAGGTTGCTGATACAAAAAATAAAAGGCCAGATTCAGTAAGCTGCGCAAGCTTCAGGCCAGGGCGCCGTCGATGCATGCGATGTGTCTGTCTCTGATGACTTCCTGTAACGACCACCGTACCTTAGGTCACGAGTAAGACGCCGTTCCTGCGAGGTTTCCAATTGCTCTTCTAACCTGGCTTTGATATAGTTTGGTTATTCTTGAGGACCAGAAATATATTTCTATATAAAGAAGATTTTTATTTCGGGTATGTTTGGTCCCGTGGTTTCGGCCACTGTTATTAGGTGAAGACAACTGGCTTTGAAGTATCTGGAAACTAACCGAACTATACGCTGATTAATACCCACACCTCAGCATTCGCTGCATGACGCAGGGAGCTGTGTGCCGGTGCGAGTGGCCAGTTCCAATGGCGTTCACTGACTGCGGGACATGCTATTTTGGGGTCTGTGTTCTTGGCCGTAATAAAGCTGCAGGCATGTTGATGTCCGGTCAAACAAACTGAAAACTGCAATTCGGTACATTGTGGATTACGGACGCACACATATTTTTTTGCGTTTCATAAAAACACATTTCTGTTTTCAAAAAACCTCCATGGTTATCCAAAGTCCAGGTAAAGAATAGCCGCTTTGTGAATTACGGATATAAGGCGCTTGTGGTTTGCCGCGTTTCAGACAGATGGCTTTGCAGATGGCATTGAAGGGTTACTAGGCGTCGCCATGTCATCTGTACCAGCCTAGGAAGGTAGCCACGGGGTACAATTAAGAGAGTTCAGGAAAATAAAAATATTTTATTAAGCCTAAAAAGAGGAACGAGAAATGCGCTGTCTGGTTGTAGGCATTTCTGGACAGTACGATATTCATTTTTATTACTCTCATGTATGTAGTTGCCGCCAGGTTAAGCGAATCAATCACCTAAGTCATTATATTTTTAACTGAAAGAAGAAAAAGCATGATAATTCCTGCATCTGATTTTAATTATTCTCTGCACACGTCCTTCTCTTATTACTTACTAGTTGAGAAGGCCCACATGTAGAATGACCAAATACATACACATTAGGGCGGTTCAGCAAATAATCTGATGGTTGTACTTGTGCTAAAGTTGAATATACTGAGATCTCCAGTCTGAAAACAAATTACTTCAAAAGAGCTGCTATAACAGAATGCAAGGCAGCAATTTTTTCGCTCATCTCCTAAGAGATTAATTCATCACACCACAGTATATACGTGGACACAAAACAGACCATTATGCCCTACACTCAGACTTTTTGCAAACGCCCGTTGCTACTATTATACTCTACTAGCAAAAACGTGAAGCTCTGGGAGATTTTTAGCGACTCCGGAACGCGTAATTTCAGTGCTAGTCTTCTGGCGGAGTTCAAATATGCTTACCTTGTTAACCTGAAGATATGAAACGCGCCGCACAGTGTGCGACAGAAGTAAATTTCGTCCGCGTGTTTGCCATTCAACTAATTGTGTACGCCTTCAGCATATTCGTTTAAGGTTTTAATCTTGAAAACTGCATACCTATTACATATATACTTGCAAGAACACGCAAAGTTTTATTCTATGTTTGCTTCCGGAGTGTTTTCTGTGCTTTATGTGTGAGAATGTAGCCCAGGTTCAGTCAGGCACACCGCGCTTTCCATTGGGTTCTTTCGTTAGAAACAAATGTGTATCGAAATTAGCACTTAGAAGAAACTAAAGCTCTGCCCTTAGATCAAGCTACAGATTTATAAATCCAATCTATGGCTCTCCTCGGAGGTTCTCCATTCACGTGCATACATTTTTTTTGTCATCTAATTAGTATTATCTAAATTTGCGCCCCTATTATCACATGCATAATGATAAACGAAACCGCACGAAAGTTCTTGTGTAGCATAAGGGTCCCTAAGGTTCGAGTTTGCTTTCCCTCTCGCAGATGCTACGTGAGTTGCTAGTTCTAGCCAGTTTCGACATCCAATGAGGTCTCATCCTGTCAACAGCCGCCTTCATGCGGTATGTTCGAAACGAGCATTTAATATCATACCATACTCAAAAGAAATGCCCACAGCTAAGCTCACCTCGAAGAAGGAGAGGAATCCCGTCTCCCCCGTGTAGTTGCCTGGTCTGCCACCCGCCGTGGATGGCGCTCCGATGTCAGTGAGGTTGTTGTCTCCAAGTGTAAAGGTGCGCCCGTAAGTGGGGATGCCCACCAGCAGCTTCTCCTTGCTGGCCCCCTTGCGAACCCACTCTCCTGCGCTGTAGTCCTGATTGATGAAACATAATATGGCGTCACTCTTAGGTGTGTTTGAATCAAATGGTCTGTGCCATAATGCTGGCGTGGAGAATACAGTGTTATAATTGCCATCTCCTAGAGACACCAAAATATCACCTTGCTACTTTAAAATATCACCTTGATGAAGCGGGGAGCTGTTGTCTTGTATGCATGGAGTATACAACTTTATAATTAGCCTTTTAATGAACCTTTCGATAGAATGAAGAGATTGCATAGCATCGGCTTTGAGCCTTGAATTTATTTCTGTAGAATTCCATCTCAAGCAATTGCCGTGATTAGGCCGTCGTCACATTGTGTAGCTGTACGGAAGCTTAGCTTACCGTATCTATTCCTGTCGGCGCTTCTCTAGAACCCATTACTTCTCAAGAATTTAAGCTTTCATGTCATTACAGATGCGAGCGTCTTTTCACCATGCCATGTTTGCGTACGCAGCCTCTCAAAGGAGCTATTGTTTGCCCCGGACCAACAAAAAAATTATCTTCAAGGTGCCTCAGAGTCCACTTTCCAGCGTTTCTGAACACTGGTCGACTGAAATAAATGCGGTGAAGTCCAGATTCGTCTCGGCAGTAGTAATAAAGCTTCCTTGTTATCATTGCGCTTGCCAACAAATTTGCTTCATACCTCAAGTAATTTGGTCGACTGCCCTCTTTTTAATTATAATTACATAACTAGCGACAATAAATTATTCTCAACGTATAGGGTAGCAGCGACCCCATTTTTGTGGGCGCAGCAATAAGCACCTAACTTTATATCAACCTTGTAACATGTGGATGGCAACACTGAAGTAAACACTGTATTGTGTGCTGTTTAAGTTTTGTGCAGGTTACGATTGCTCGTTTAGGAAAATAAGTTCATTGGAGCAACGCAACCTTAATTTATTCAAACATTTGGCGTACTTTAGGAGGATTTAAAAAAACCGCTCTAGGGGAAAATAGCTTCAATGATACAAAATATAAATACTAGCACTCTATTCGCCTTGTAATACCTCTCGATACGCTCGGTTCATTGCAACACAGTTCTGTTAGAGCCGGCCTTTATGCAATTTCATTTGCTAAGATTTATTTTTTTTTCTGCATTTGGATCCGGCAAGATATTTCTTGCTTTTCATTTGGCATGAAGCCCGTCCTTTATGCCATTTCGCAAGCCAAACTTTTCGGAAAATTATTAGTAGCTGCATTACTAAAACAAATTACTTTATTACGCATAAAACACCGTTTAAAATTAAACGATTAACAAAGGAGAATTTATTATTGTAAGGCGCAAAACCTGCCGTTCTCTCTCGTTTAAACAGCAATGTTAATAAATGCTCCGGGGTTCTGTTTGTATTGCCGCTACAGGTGCAGGTATATCGTTCTATCTCTCCACTTTCAAAACCTTTTATTCTTTCCTCTACTTATATTTCATGCCTTCTCTGTACGTTAAACCGTTTCCGTGACATACATTCTTACACGACATGTGTTGCTGGAGTTCGAACATTTCTTTTAGGCTGCCCTGTTGCCGCCTATGAATAGTAATAATAGCGTAACAAGTCTTCTTGTTTGCCAGCGACTGCGGAGGACAAAGTTGTAGTCGAAGGTAAAAAGGTAACAAACTAATCAGAGAAAGCCCCAACCACCATGAACCGGTCACGAAGCAACCTGCACGTTTCTGACAAAGCATGTTTTGTAATGATGTAGAATGGCATCCGTCTAATCTACATCGTAATGAGGAGAGCGTTTGCTTACCACTGTGAGCTTCTTCTGGAAGTTGCTGGCTGTGTACAGTGGGAAAAGGGGACTATGGTGCCCCACCTGACGTTCCCAGTCACCGTGAAAGTCGTAGGTCATCATATTGATCATGTCCACATGCCTGCGATCAAACACTGGGGTGAAGCAACCCACAAACTAAATGGTGAACTTGTCTCTAATTCTTTGTGCTACACGAACTGAAATATTATTTGACTGCCCTGTACGCCTTGTTCAACGGATGTTTATGCTAGCGAAAGGCAAAGCTGACCACTTTGCCCGCACCTTTCTGACATTCATGACGGTTTCAGAGTTTCCAATGAGCCATTTAAACAATGTATTTGGTGCAAATGGTTTTAGTTTGTACGACCGAGAAGTTTGTGGCATGAAAATTCCTTTCCAGTCCAGTTCGAGAGATGCTATTTAACATCACTGCAATTTTCAGTGCATCCTCTTTTACGTCTGTCAGTAATAAATCTCTGTTGACACTTATGGAAAACATTCTGATACAATTAACCAATATTCAAAGAGCGTGAAGTGAGGCGAACATCATAAGGAGCTTTTCTCACGCTATCTCAAAGCTAACCAAGATAAGAATATGTCAGCTTTTAATAAATGTTTAGCATGCCCCCTCACTTGTTCAACTCCTCGACGTCGTAACCTGCAGAGATGGCCTCGAAGCTGGCTGGAGCAGCCATAGATAGGATGAGCCTGGGCTTCTTTGAAGCAAGTGCCTCGCCGTCAAAGGCTGTCTTCAACTCCTGAAAGAAGAATGTACGGTGACATATTTAGCAATGTACAAACGTCTCAAAGTCTCTTGAGGTAACTCGTAAACGATCCTTTCTGAGTTTCTTTGGGCAGTGTTAAATGGCATTTGTTTTTATTTTCTACATTTTTGTGGTTGAGTATCAGTTGAATCACAGAATAATTGCACTACTTTATCTTGATGAAACGTCCGCGCCATGTTTACGACCGCTGGCAGCCACTCACGTTGTTGAGACGTGCGACCTATCAGGGCGTCGAAATGTGTAATCGACACAAATATGTGTAAGACATTTGTCCTCACATGCAAATTCGCAGTATTTCGGTAAGAATGAAGCAAATATATTGCGAAATTATAGAGTTACGAAATACTGGCTTTGAAAGCGTTTGATCCTAATGGTCCTAAACGGAAGAAGACCCCATCTAAAGACGTCAGCTGTCCTCTCAAGAAAGTCAGAAATAGAAATTGCATCAATTATCGAGTGTTTTCGAAATATCATCAGCAGGCTTCGAGGCAGATGAGTCATGCGACTTGAAAAATATACACATGTTGTGACGAACATGGTGCTTTCAAGAAAGAGGGCTTGGCTTCTTCGGGGTCATATTTATTTATGAGAGAATGACCTCCCGTGTAACTTCTGTGTGTCGTAAAAAGAGAGAAATATGCACAAACCTTGATCAGGCCTGCCAGCCTCCTCTTATCGTCAACGCCGCGAGGGAACTCCCAGTCTACGTCTAGCCCGTCAAAGCCCTTCTCTCTCAGGAAGTCGATGGCGTTGAACACAAACAGCGATTGCCTGTGAATGGAAGAGCGTTCATTTTAAAGCGTGATACCCTCAGCACCACTGCAGATTTGAATATGCAAAAAAAAAAGGCAAGAATTCCGCGAGGCTGAACTTTCGTTTCCAGACCGGCGTCGAGTGCAAATAGATTCGCTGAAAACGCAAAAACTACCGAATAAAGGCATACGCTTTTAGAAGTGACTAGCAGTTGAAGGCAAAACTTTCCTTTCTCTTTAGATGAATCAGTGGTTCTGCTGTTGGCTACTGCTAGCCTAACATTATGTGTGCATCCACGATATAAGATGAATGTATAAACATTTGTGAATACGGCCAGTGAATATTTTTTTCGTATACGGCTTTCCATTGTTACACCGGTAAATACATTTTAAACCTCTAACTAGATAAATGTTACTCGCCAATTAAAGACACTGTGAATGGTATAGAGATAAAACTTCAAGGTCGCATTTAAGGTCTGTAATGAGACTCGTGCGGATTATTATAATGCGTGAGCTTCGCAGACGTGAAGACGAGAATTGCTTTCACAATTCAGACCCTTGGCGATCCATAGCAAGGTCCAGATGAGTTCCCATTGCACTTAATGTTTTTTGATTGAGACTCTACGGTGCATATTCAGATATGTGGCGCAAAAACCACAAACACAAGAGGAAGTGTTTTCAAATTCTAATTACAGTTGGTAGTCTTCTCCTGTGTTTGTGTTTTTTGCGCCACATATCTGAATATGATCCAGCACCAACTAGCCCCTCAAGCCGTTATTTTGAGACTCTACGGTGCACGCACTCGGTTGCCACAATTACGTCATCGTGGCCGGTGTTCCACTTCAGTTTCCGCTGCAAGCAGCGTTGCGCAAAGCAGACGTGACATAAACACTTCGCTGCTAAGTCAACAAGGCACTGCTTCGAGTCTCTCTAGACATCTTTAATGCATCTCTCATCGTGCGAATGACCTTCGAACACTGCTACGCCTACCTAGTTCTCTGACATAACGTGACCTCTCAACACTCATACGATGTGTCGTGCCACGGGGTCACCTGAGCATCCGCCGGGTAAACAATCTCCTTCTACGGGCGCGGTGTGCACAGCTTCGCGACCTCCGTGTCTCGCGCACCATAGCGTAGGAGGCCGTAACTCGTTGCCAAGGGCAGCCTTCGCGCTCTACGCCAGAGGAAACGAGGCTCGTTGCGTAACCTTGGCTTGAGAAAGCTGCGCTTTGGACACGCTGTCTATACTTCCTTCCTCCTTAACGCCGGCCTTTCACCTTTGAACTATCTTCCGACCCTACGCGCCCAAGCCGACCCGGGGTCGTGAGAAAGCATCACAAGCTTCTCGTGACGAGCGAATGGCGTGTGCGATATTGGCTTCTCCATGCTTTGTTCACGGTCGGTTCTGTTTGTGAACGTAGTCGAGTCGTTTCCTGCGCCTATAACCATCCTCGTCACAAATATTTGGATGCGTGCGCCCCATTGCCCCGCGCCGCGTCTATGTTCGTCCTTCGAAGACAGCTGCGGTGAAGAGCTGTTCAATGTCGCTCGTCATAGATGCACAGCGCTGGCAACGTACATCAGACGGTGCCAGAGCCAATATTGTGACCCTCCATTCAGATCACGAAAATATACCTCTTTCTCACTGTGTCGCAATACGTTGGCACTGCTTCAAAGATAGAGCAGAAATGATATTTTGCTATGAAGCGGTAATGAGAACGGCGTTTCACGTCAGCGCTTTATATTTCAATGCAGAGCGGCTATGTCAACCTTGAGAACAGCCAGCTGCTTTATGCACTTTATAAAAATTAATAGGCTCTAAAAAATACTTTTCACTCATGTTTGTTTTCGTTTCACTTGTACGTTCTTTTATGCACATTGGTAGGTCTCATTTGCTTTTTTTCTTAATTTTCTTTGTTTCAGGGTTTGGATTTTACTAGTGCAGATTTATGCGTATGGCGTTCTGAGCAAAACATTTTAGTTTTTGAGCACACTATAGCCTCTTTTTTTATTTTGCTCTGTTCAACTGTGCTGTTTGTCCACTATGAACTACGTGCTTTAGCTTTTTCAAGCTTTTCAAGTTTTGTTGTTGCATCTTATATGTTGTTAGTAATTGTTCCTAATGGTAATTCCTTTGCCCATATTGACGGTTGTTGGAGTCCCTAGTGGCAGACTCTTCGAAAATCGCTTCCCTATAGAATCATCTCGTCCGTGTTCAGATGAGTCAATGTGAGCAAAGAAGGCCACGGCCCCGAAACCATAGCACTACAAATATACTACCGTAATATCCCAAACGATGGTTATCCCTGAGGCATCGCCCTCACTCTACTTCAAGCAAAACTGCGTTGATATGAAAACAATCGAGTCATCGCCCACACCAAAAAAAAAAGGTATAATGCGGGCATCGCAATTCGCAAAAAATACCATCTCGAACGTTGCGACCCTAAAAGAGAAAATGATGGAGAATACTGTTTTGTTCACTGATCTTTTCTACTTTTACCGGCTGCAAGATCAAAGTAGGGCCGTGCAGAAGAATGACCGGTTTATAAAAGATAATCATTCTTTTTTCTCAAGCGCAGGGAAGTATGTTCGAGCCAAATAAGAAACAGGAGGTCGCGATCGTTTTTGTATAGAGATATGCAGTGCCGTTCAATTCGATTCTTGAACGAGCCCTTCGTAATGGCGTGACACCTAGTTATTGCATGCAACAGGGATGGTGCTTTCTTTGAAAACGTATCTGCACATATGTAAATATGTGCATATGCATATATCCACAATGTATCTGTCTCTGCAAGTGGTCCTATTGCCTTTTTACACGGGATGACAAACAGCCCTTCTATAGCTGCCCGCTCTCTCTGCAAGCAGTGGATTTCGCGGAAAGTGAATCTCAACGTTGGTTTATGAGTCTTGAGAGCGAGATACCATACCGTTAATTTTCGTAGAGTGCATCGCTTTTCAGGCCGTACTAGAAGCAAACAAAAATTCGTATTTGTAGCACTTTGCGATAATTTGTGTCACCCTATTTCTCTATGAATTTCAGGCGGAGGGAGAGTAGACGATGACTTGAGTATGTAATATTGGAGCAGTTTCTAATCCGGATCTGACTCGTTAAAGTAGTCTGGTATTTAGACATTTATTCACGTCATCTTGTTTCAGCGTTTTTCAAACGTACCGCGAAGTGCCATGAAACGTTATCAATTGCTCATATAGCCAAAATAATTTTTTTTCTGGTCATGTAATTCAGAGATATTTTGGCCGTGAGATCCCTAAAGCCGTTCTTCGACACGTTTATCATGTAGGTGCGTATATACTATTATTTTGAATTGATGAGAGACACTCGCGCATGCGGAAACGTAAGCTTCACAAACAACAAATAATTCTTTGAAAATATACTGTCGGATGTTTTCAACAGCGGAAGGTACCTTTAAGGCCTATCTTCCCTTTTTATATGTTTTTCTGAGATAATTTCCTCGGATATATGGCAGCGTGCAGAAAAGGCAGGCGTGACGTCATAGTGTCCGTTCTGGCGCTATATCGAGACGACAGCTGGCGGCCGTAATATGCAGTTCCCAGCATTTGCGGCTGCTAGGGCCTTGGCAAACGCACAACCGAAGGGAATTGGTTTGCCGTGCAGTCTCCGTTGAAGCCTGTACGAACGCCCGCCACTGCGTGTGGGTCGTCACGCCACTATCACGGCCTGGAAGTCAACGCTGTCTGGCTCCTTGACCCTTGTTTGATGCGCGCTGACCTCTTGTTTTCAGCGCTCCAAGCACACTGCCATAACAAGGCCTCTTCGTGCCTAAGGTTTCCGTATATTAGTCGTGAGCCGACAATTTGCACTGCGGCACGCTGGATCGGTCTCAGCGTTACGTCAACGTTTTCCCCTCGCCAGTATATCCGGGCCGTGGTGCGATGTAGGGTATT
This sequence comes from Amblyomma maculatum, assembly GCA_023969395.1. NCBI lineage: Eukaryota > Metazoa > Arthropoda > Arachnida > Ixodida > Ixodidae > Amblyomma > Amblyomma maculatum. The sequence goes on along the minus strand of JAJIZL010020227.1, from coordinate 364,534 downwards.
TTTTCGCTGCACGCCCTTGCTTGGCATCTGGTCATTAGGCGTCTGAGACATATCTAAAAATATACATTCCTTCAAATCCTGCGGAATTTAAAACGCAACATCCAGAAAGGCCAATTTTGTCAGAACGTTTGGCGGTGGTATGGTCGGCATCGCGAACGAAATGTAATTAAGAGCTGATATGGTTTGGCACTGATTGATAGTCAGATCATGCGACGTAACGAGTTCATATGGGTAGGCGGCTTTACAAGTATTTGACAATTTGAAGATTTTAGGAATGGAAGGAAGAGGGGAGTCGAAGACTCCGTGACACTTAGATCCAACTTGAGACACGATGCGCGTATAAGCCCTGCAGGTGCGTTTGTGCGTTCTGGTTAAGCAGAAATTTGTTTCAATGTCGGGCGGTCTCGAGCCGATTATGGTACCTTACAAGCAGGTGCTAAAGAATGTATGTGTGTGCGATATATAATATATGCTCGGTTACAGAGATTAGTTATTGAGCGCGTTGCAATGTGCAGGCATGCGAATGAAGTTCAGCAAGGAAAGCCTACACGGGGGCCACACTCTCTTATCAAATCCTTAAATGGTGTGCCTAATTTTACTCCCATAAATTCTCAGTAGCTTTTTCTTAGCGACGCCAATGTCTTATACACCTACATACTCCTACACTGCCATTTTTAGAGGAATGTACTCTGGTGTGCCTTTTAGAATATTTACAAAGAAATAATTGTCTTGGTCAGCATTTCTTCTGCAAGCACATAATAGCATGCGAAGTCATGATGTTCAATACCTGACAAGCACGAGGCTACTTACGCACGAGGCATTCTCGTACGAAAGCATTTCGGGAAAGTAAATGGTTGGCTGGTTTGTGGGGTTTAACGTCCCAAAGCAACTCAGGCTATGAGAGACGCCGTAGTGGAGGACTCAGGAAATTTTCGGTGGAGGCGAAAAGCAAGGTGCCCGTGTGCTGTGCGATGTCAATGCACGTTAAAGAACCCCAGGTGGGCGATAATTCCGGAAAGTAAATGAGCACGTCAATAACAACGCACTTATCCCTCAAGACAACTTCTGAGAAAGGTCCCTCGTTGCCCTGCTTATTGCTAGTAGGGGATTTCGGATTTCGGCATAGCACTACCTGCCTTTACGGGCTATGTAACGCATGTTACATGATTTATATTCAGCTTTAAAATGAAATCTAGAAACAATAACTTCGAAAGCCTTTTTTCAAATAACAGCTTCGGGTAATTACTCTCCGCCAAATGGCACAGTAAGTAACAAGGCAAAGAGAAGGTTGCATCCTAATAGTTCAGAAACCTCGGCATTGTGGAACGAACTCTTCCAACGCGAAAAGAGCAAAGCCTTGCGAAAACTAACCTGTATGAATTTTCAGTGACTTCCCGGAATGGTGCCGATCCCAGCATCCAGCCTCCGACAGCCAGCATGACCCTGAGAAGCGGGTTCTTGGCCTTGAGTGCGACAATACGCTCCCAGAAGCCCTTCTTGGCGCTGCCGTCCCCTTCGTCTACGGGCTCGGTAGACACGATCTTGTACTCCTTGATGTTGGCGAACGCGTAAATGACGTGCGTACACAGCGTCGGGTCGATGTCCTCCGGCTCATAGTGTCCCTTACCCTTTCGCTTGGCGGACCAGTTGGTGAAGTAGCACACAACGCGAGCGTTGGTGTCTGCGCGAGAGTAGAAATGGGCAAATTCGAGAGAAAGGTACGAGACAGTCGTATTTCCGTGACTACGGTTCTTTGGAAACCCGTGCCTACACGAATTTTCTTCAGTCGTAGGTATTTTAGGCCAATTGTGGCATGAATTATGGAAGTGGGCTGCCATTCACACGGGGTACAAAACTTAGTGCAGTGTTGTGTTATTAAACCTTTTACTGCCGCTCCTTGCTTCTCTCTGGCTCAGTTTAACATGCCGGAACTTATGACTCTCAAGACATGAATAAATGTACCCCTAATTTCTGTTCTCATAAGAAGGCAGGTCTGAAGACGTTTCTGAGCAGGCACATTTTTTTTAATTTCATATCACTTACGTTCATCAATTCAGCAAATGTGGAAAGCATCACATTTATAACTTCGTTGTACATCACAAAAAATTACAGCTTACTAATTATTTCCTGTAAAATATTTTGTGTTACCGTTGATTGTAAATGTAAGAGAACCAGTTTTCTTGAATACTTTACTCAGCAAATCGAAGATACTGGACTACGGTTAATGTTGAAGCCGCAAACAAAAAGCGTGGTTTTAAACTGACCTGGTTCAGCAGCCTCATCCTTGGCAGGCAGCGTAGACGGTGATGCCTTGAGCGTGTCACTCCTCTTGATGGCGTTAGGCGCCGTAGTGGTCGTCGCAGATTTACTTCCCGTGGTTCGCGGCTTCTTTACGATTGGCAGCAGGTTCTTAGGTCCTCTGCTTGGTATGTTAAGCAGCTCCTCCGCCATGGCCCCAATAAGCGGCCAAGTCTTTTTTGTGCAGCGCCCACGGAAGTCATCCATGTCGACGGTCCACACCATGGCTCCGGCGTAGCCATTCGTCTTGATCCATTGCATCTGTAGTGAAGGCGGCAAGGAGAAAATGTATGCCTTTTGATTATGCCGAGAATCGCGGTCGGTTATAAAAGAGTGCGAAATTGCTGCAATTAAGCTCCAAAACTAGAGGCAACTTTCAAAGGCGAAATTTTACAAAACGTGCTTCGTTAAGATCGGCGAACATTGTTGCAAAATAAATGACTAAATATTTACTTTTAATTATTTATTTATTTACATTATTTATTTATTATTTATTTACTTATCAGAAACTGTCAAATGTCTTTTGGCTATAAGCGCAGGGGCGAATGTAGCGTTCCTCTAAAGTATGCCGAGTAGCCCTTTAACAAAGGCGGCGAGCAAAATATGTTGTGGACAATCAGCCACGGGAAAATACATGGTCGAATAGATAATATAAAATATAAAAGCCTCCTGTAGCAGCAAAGCAGTTTGCTATTGTCCATCTGACCGTGGCATATAAGTCAATATCATCGACAAGCCACATCTAAACAAAATGCATTTATCGGAAGCGCAGAAGCTTCATTTCAGATCCTGAAAAGTGCGCTCTTCGGCTGGCAGCGAGCTATAAATATCGCATTAAGCTGCCAAAGGACACAGTAAAAAAGACGTGAGGGGGTAAGCGGGTAATGCGAGAAGCCGTTTGATTTTTCGGCAGTACTAGGAAAGCAAGGGAGCGATTGTGGGCTTCATGTAGCGCAAGATTTGACCAAGAAAAAATTGTGGCTCCTCAAGGCCGACGCCCTGGTGAAACTCGACGGCAGAAGCTATGTATGAAGCCGACGAAGTGCAAATGTCTTTCGATGTCGCACCTTTGCCCTGATGCTCCTCTCGTCGTCGAAGCCAACCCACTGGTTGCCCAGGAAGGCATAAGGCACCACTTGCTCGTCGTCCCAAACATACTCGGCTCCCTTCTTGAGCATATCACAAATCTGTAAAAGTAGGAGAGCGCAAATGCATGGTTTAACAACATTTAATCCGATCCCGCAAAGAAGCAATGTGGATCGATATGATGCCCAGTTGAAATACAGGCCACTTTTAATAGGCTCATAGGAAGAACCATCAGAAGACGCAATCAGCTAGGAGAATCGGGTTAATTTCGTCATTTTAGAATGTTCAGTTTTTCTTTTGTCATCTCATAATTTTATTTGTTCTTACAACCGAGTGCGAAACTAACTACTTCATTCGTATACTATTGTGTATACACAAGGAAATGCATCGCTCGTTACTACTGATGGGTGACTGGACCTCAGTGAATCCACAGCCATGAGGAATTTCCAGTAACACTTTTTCTTTATACTTTAGGTAAAAACTTCTATGATTAATTGATTGATTTATTTATTATTGATGCAATTTGTGTGTCAGGCTTTAAATTCTTCGAGGCAGCGTTAAAAAAGCGTAACTATTAGTAGTGGATAGTCAGCTTTATCCAAAGGTGTCGAAGCATCGTACGATTTTTTCATCACCATGTGGGGTTAGTGAATCATATTTTATGTAACTCGCCTCACACAAGGTGAGCGCCGGGCTACAGATTTAATTTATTGTAACCGATGGTTAGCCTTAGTAACTGAGCAGATAACCATTATTTTCTGCATACGAGAGTAATTATAAACTACTTGAACATCAATAATTATTACTACAAAGTCGCATAAAACATTATTGATAAATTAAACACCATGTATTTGTTGCACTTGGCAGTTATTTATTTTTTCATTTGCATGCGGCTTTCACTTGCTAATGCCGAGATCAACAACGTTAATTTCAGTCGTCTCTGAGGCCGCATTTCAATGAAAGCGCAGCAAAAGACGCCCATGCTTTCTGTGAATGTATGTACACGATACCTGACTCCAAGTGCTTAAACTTTTACCGGATCATTTCTCTATGGCAGTATTCTGTGTATATATGGCTTTTCGGATCATTTAACACTGAGCATTACAATAAATTGAAGATTTGCCGCGACAGATTGAAATAATGCGTTGACTACATGGGATTAAAATCAGGGATTTTTGTCAAACTAGCTCTAAGCCGTTTGTTTACACCTGTGTTATCGAGATTGGCTGCCCGTTATATTTACAACTATCAGGTGCAAATTTCGGAACCGTTGTGTGTTAGCATTAAGTAACAAGTTTTTACTAAAATGCATTCGCACTTATATCATGAACGTCACGTGTGGAGTGCCCCTCACACGCCGGAAGAAATCATGGATGTTGACAGTACGAACCTTGTGATCCGTGCAAAAAATTAGAAAAGCTATCCAAAAACAAACGTACCGAAGACTATTACTAACACTATGTGACCATGTAGCCTGAAATTATGTAACTAATGCTATATTTATTTCTTTTCTGTTTTGTTTTTCATGAAATCTTGCACTCATTGCCACTATATTGAATTGTCTCTTTAAAGGATGCAAGCACACAGTCCCAAGATGTAGCTATTCTTCACAGGGGCAAACAGTCCGCAGAAAAGAATACCTACCTCGTAGTAGGCAAGGAAGCCAGCCTCCTTAGTGAACTGCCCAGCATCGCCTCCGCCCGAAGATGGTGCATTCATACCATTCTTCTTTGGATTGGCGAGTGTGAAAGTGCGGCCGTACGTTCCTGTGCCCACGACGATCTTCTCCTTTGGCGCACCGAGGCGCTCCCACGTCTTCACACCGAAGTCCTGTTAGAAATACGAACACCATGAGTGCATATAGTCACACTGAATGTCATACTGAGAACTACTTTCATTGTCCACATGTGGAGATATTCTTCGCCACCTATGGACGGAAGTTGTGTATCATGAGGGCAGAAGCGGCAGGTAAGATTCAATCGAGAGCTATCCTAGCCCGTAAAACGTTTAGTGAAATAAATTTGTTCTCATAACACCAAGTTTTTGACACCCCGTCATTGATGAATTGTCTATTTTGAAGCTCATAGGGCCTGACTTTACACTAGTCTAATGGGCGGCACGGATGATCGCCTTCCCTGTCATTGCCCGACGATAACTGGTCGAGTCGGGGTTCTCTGCATACTAGACGCGGCACCATGCAGAATAACTAAATCTACTTTCGGAATTAAAGTTTCTTCTGCTACATCGCGTTTAAGCTTCTAGTATTGCTATCCCCAAGGCCACTGCTAATGTGATGGCCATTACTTTTACGACTCATACACGTCCTATTAATCGACTGCGCGACCACTTACCATGCAGAGTTGCTTCCGCCACGTGGTCTCGTTGGCCTGCGCGTACAACGGGCTGTTGTGTCCAGTCATGCTCTCCCATTTCCCGTGGAAGTCATAGGACATGACGTTCAGGAAGTCGACGTAGGCAGCAACGGCGGGCACGTCGTAGCCTCCGCGGATGGTCTCCGCCCCGGCAGACACGGCCGCTGTCAGCAAAAGTCGCGGCAGCTTCTTTTCCTTGGACTCTGCTTCGAAGGCCTCGCGGAGCTCCTACGGCCACGCAGAAAGAAATGGTACATTGAGAAAAGTGCCCATATGCATTACTCGTGATACATATAAATGTGAACAGCGCGGCACCGCCGCACTCTGCAGCTAGAATTCTTTGTGGTCGCTCTTTTCCTTGGGCAACAAAAAACACAACCCAGAGTTTTGCATGGCGCATTACTACTGCGGCTTCTTTTTGTTCCCCTTCATGCACAAGCTTGAAGAGACGTAATTCAAATAGCGATGCATGTGAGCGCCGAGCTCTTCTCATTTTATTCCTGCGCGTCGTTAGGCTTACAAGAAATTGTTTTCTTGGGAGAAACTGGCTTACGGGAAAAATTCTGACTGCGTCACGTACCCCTTCTCTATACCCCTTTATAAACCTCTCATTCCTCTTCCCCCGTGCAGCATAGTTTATAAAAACTCTATTTGGCTAATAATACTCAATTCCTCCTTCTAAGTATCTTGAAGTAAAGCTAATTACTGACAGCATCTTGCGGATATTCTGTTCATAATTCATTATTTCTCTTAACGACTGATACTGGATTCAGGGTCCAGTTTCTGTGCTTATAACAGCAAGCAAGCAGCACCAACTTCTGGCTTAAGCCTCATCAGAGACAAGACCGACGAATGGCACAGAAGCGCAATCATGTTTTGAAGGTGAATAGTTTGAATCCAAACGAGGTCTGTAATGGCATCGTATTTTTATGCCTCCTGATGTTACTAAACCAATATTTGAGGTCTATTGGATTGAGAGGCATTAGGACTTTCCAGCCAGTATAGATAATAAACGACAAAGCCCATAGGTTTTATTCAACGTTTGGCTTCCAGAGTCGCAAAGGAGGGCTTAATTCTTATTTCCATGTGCTGAGTCCTGAATGTTGCTTAAGATTATCTAACTCTTGCAAGGCTGAATCCAGCATGCTCTCAGGCAGTCAGGAGTTCGTCTTCTAGGCTACTAATCAGCCCGTTACGAGGAGCATTGCTACAGACTAAAATTAATAGCTATGATGTTACATATAAAGTGCCCTAATGCAAAATTAATTGCTGTGTCCGCAGTTGCGAAAAGAGAAGAATTAATAAACTCCTCGTGATTAATGAGACTGCCAATGTTTGTCGAAAGATCGCATCATCCGATAGCATTAAGCACAGAAGGTGGAGGACGCATGCATAAATGTTGGACGCCACCGTTCAAAAGAAGGGAATAGAAGGCAGTGTTTGCTAACAAGAATACATGGTGCACACAGAAACAAATCAGACGCCATTCCATCAGTATTGGGTTATTGGTGCATGGACAGCGAATTATATTTAGCACCTTTGTTTAGCCCAGCCCATATCACTGCACAGACCTTGACTAGTTCGACAAAGTTTTTCTTGTCTTCATTGCCACGCGGGAACTCCCAGTCAAGGTCGAGACCGTCGAACTTGCGCCTGCGCAAGAAGTTCAGAGCACTGAAGATGAAGAGGCGCCGGTTGTAGCTGTTGGACGCCATCTCCTTGAAGCGCTGAGTGCCGAACGACCAGCCACCTGGGCAGGAAAGAAAGACGGTCACACATCAGCATGTTCAGGCTAACGACGCGTATTTTGTCAGGTTGTCCTCTTCGAAACCTGCACAGTGGCATGTTATATGAAATTTCGCACGAATATTTTCATTGATGACCGTACACATCTCGCAGGACTGCCATAAGAAAACAAAGTACGTACGCACACTACCTACATTTTATGTTCAAGTGGATATGGAGACTGGTCTGTAGTAGCCTTCTGCGGTGTTTTCACTTAGTATAGCCACTTGTATCTGCCAACATTGCATTTGATACAATTTGCTGGATGCCTGGTCGCTTCTCCTCTCTACACTATGTACAGTGACGTTGACAGCTCGTAGATGGCTGGAAAATTACACTTCGCCCACTCTCAATCATCTTTTTTCCCCCTTGATAAAGCATTGCTGAACAGCTGCTTTTGTTCTGCACTCTCATTTCTAGCTATTTCCTCGGCGACTATGTACAACGTATTCATAGCAGCAAGAGAAATCAAAATTGCCCGTAGGGGATGATGTTGGGTACGCATAAGCGCTTAAGCTGGCAAAGCAATGTGAAGAGGAAGCCTTAAGGAGCCAAGTCCTTGTTTGCTTGTTTACGTACGCGCGGATCATGAGGCTATGTTTACTGCAGAACAGCTGCATTCAATCCAAATTTTTTCTCGTATTCAAATGAACAGTTTTTCATATAAGCGAAATTGAGCCACAATTCAAATTCGAGCCCTCAATTTGCGTCAGTTTATTGACGCACAGATCACATCTTTAAAAGAGTGCGAAGTTTTATCTATTAATTCTAATTATTGGAGAAACACTACCTAGACAACTGCCAAAGCGCGTTCAACGCAGAAATGTATGCACTTAGATTCTGCGCCATCTTCTTTTGTGCGTGTGTATGATAGATTAGTTCCGTAAATGTCCACATTACAGGCGATGACAGATCTAGAAAAAATATTTTAGTGTAAGTTCTTTTCGCTCAACGGTCTTGAGAGGTGCCTCTAATTGTATCTTTCACAAATTTTCCTAATTGCACATTACTATATATATATATATATATATAAACGGTAGCGGTAATATTTAGCTTTTCAATCTTTTCAAGGGGTATATAAAAATATACTTTCTATCTTTAGCGCGTAGTGAATTACAGCGTGCCTCAGCGAAGGTGAACAGAAATATTTCTGAGGTGGGGCGAAAACTAGTCTTTATTGTGCCGGAGCTGAGTAGTCCGTATGTGCCGCAAGCATAACATCGCAAAAAAAAAAAAGAAACTCATTTCTACAACGGTTATTTAAAATACTGTAATGAACCTCTAAATGATTCGATTTGTGGTTCCTGTTTAATATTAGGATTCGAAACGCCCCTTCTATATACGGCTATACCTTATGATGAGCAAAGCTGAGAGCGCCCGCAGCAGACTGCAGAACTTTGTGGGTCTGCGCAGATCCAAACCGAAACGTTATGGGCATAAGGCGCATCTGACGTGAGTGTGAGTTTTATTTATCTATTTTATGTCGTCTAATGTACAGCTGACATGGGCATCATAGATAGGGAATGTGCATGACAGTTATGTTATGATGGGCTTGAGCTTTTTGTTCCAGTAGTTGGCTTGATACGGTGTGGCTCCCCTATCGTTCCTGTCGCTCGATCATTTGGCAAAAATGTTCTTTTTAGTTACGCAACTGGCGTCAGCCGCACGAGGGGTGGCGCTGAGTAGGTTATCGCGACCGGCTATACTTAGCTTCGTTCATCGAGCACTGAGTTCGGTATTACGTGCGGTGCCGAAACACACCATGCCGCGTTTGTCTTAGGGCCATACTTAGACAGTTTTAAGCTGGTCTCGGCATGGCAGCTGCAACCTGGCAACTAAACAAGAACATTTTCAGCAGACTGCGGTTTCTAGGGGACGACGGCGTCCTCAGATTGTGATGCTGCATGTTTTACTTGGACGCTGACGGGAAAGATAGTAGGTCACTGAATAAGACCCGTGCAACCAGTCACGATATTCATGCTGCGAGTTCGCGCGCACGGCTGCTGTCGGCTGCGTAACGAAACAAAGACTAGCCTAAGACTCCATATTCGCTATTTTGCTTATTCGTTTCGGTTTCAAGTAGCTCAAACGTGCAAAATATAAGATACTACTGCGGACGCTATTATACTGCTCCTCCTATTTACCAGTTCTGCTAGCGTATATTAATTCTGCAAATGCATTACTGTAAATTTAAGATTTAGAAGTTTAGTTTAGAATTTCAGGAATTTGTTTAGAAATTATTGCTTTAGGCCCTATTATAGTGAAGCACATGTCCACAACACAACTGGGGCACAACAACTATCCTGTAATAAGTCAGGTTCATATTGTAAATTTTGGTTCACCTTCGTTGAAACACGGTGCATATATTCGTTGTTAAATACGGCGCATAGAATCTTAATCACGTGAGTGTTAAGCGAACGAAATCTTTTCATCTTTCTTTACTTCCGCACAAAACCTCATGCAAAAGCGCTACTTTATAGTGATTTACAAATTAATGAATTCAAAAGGTATGCTTATAGAAACGCATTGACATTAGTGGCATCTGTTATTGTGCATCTAAATATTTTCTACACTTCATACCTACCGCTACGTCCTCAAAACTTATTTATTTCTTATTCACTTTTATAAATTGTATCTCCGTACAACAAGCTGTAAAGGCTACCTCCCAAACATTCTGACAGAGTTTTATAGAAATTCCATCAGCATACAGTTTATCAGACTCCGACTCGCGACTTTTGTCAAGAAGCGTTGAATCATGGATTTGCTTCAGGTAATTTTGTGCCTAATTCTTAACCACTCAGCTTTATGTGAGAAAAACCTACTCGCGCTGGTTATTTAAAGTATGAGTCCGTTCAAACTAGTTCAATGCGCAATTTTAAGTAAGCCCTCCGACGTACGCAAAAAAAACTTCCCTAATTGCCTTCATGAAACATATTATCGAATCGTTTCTACTGGTACTTGTACCGTTACGACTAAACAACTCTAAGAATCGAACAGCTCTCGATAGCGAGATGATGCCGCTAGTCTTCAGCTTCTCCCTGCAGAGCCTTTGGCACGAATGCTTGGGCGTTCTATGCACTTGGCAACCGATTCGACCTTGTCGTGCACTCTGTACGCGAGTCGTACAAATTAGCCTCGCGCCAATGTGCACAGCGCCGCTTTCCACGCAAAGATGAACACAAAGGTTGCGAACATTTATTCTTCACCTCACCTTGGCTCAGGTATCAGATCGGACTCTTGCAAGGTCGCCCTATGCATATAGGCCCCACGCACTTTCACATGCCGATTTGAGGTGATCTTTAACCTGCGTAACTAGTTAGCAGCATAGGCCTTCTACATACTGTGGCGCACGGTACTTATTTCTATAATGATCCTAATTGGCCATCACCGACGCCATCATTACTGCATAGTTAACTCGAGACAGGTAAAAAGGAAGCCAGCGAGAATGCTGTAGCGCCGTTTTATTAATAAATTCTGGCACTCTAAGGAGCTTCAAAGTATGTTTTTATTTGCCTGTTTATCACAACGTCGTGCGCGTGCCTCGAGTTCTTCATCGGCGCCAAGATGATTTTTCTTCAATGCCACTTCAATGCTTCAATGGTGATTTCCTTCGGTTTATTTCAACCGCCTTCTTGCGCAAGAAAGGCCCAAAGTACTATAATAATCCAAGTTAGGTGAATAGTAATTAGTGTTTAGGAAGGTTTAGAAGCATCCAGGATGCTCAGTTGCACTTCGAAGAAATCACCATTGTGTATGTCCGGCTAATATGCGTTCTATATGGGTCCTCAATTAAATGCGCCGGCAACGCTGAAAACCGTTCCAGAGACGAATTCAGCGCTGATCATAAGCCAGGTAATCAAATCTTGTATACCTAGTGTAAATATACAAAGCAACTATTGGCAATTACTTTTACCTAGGTCATGTTAAATTTCTGGCCAGGCACGACCTGTCCTTGCGTCTCTTCATCAAGGGCCACTTTGAACTGCATACAGCGCGGAGACGAATAATAACCTACAGAATATGTGGTATTGGCAGTTTTCTACTACATTTTAAATACTGCTAGACAAGGCGAAGTAGCGAAGTAGCTTCCACGTGAAGCGATCTACAATGCCATCACTAGAAGCGTGTCATGCACTAAGCAGGTCCATGCTGCTTCCTAAGCTTTCTGAAGGCTGCATACAGCATTCAAGCCGTATACTCTTGCCACTGTAGATTGGCCCAAGCGGCGCAGTGGAGTGTGACGTTTTTATACTAAGCAACTCTTTGTTTACAAGACTACGTACTGGCTCTTTGAATCCTGGCAGATACCCGTGTAAACTAGGCGACGTTTCCATTGCTAATAATAAAAGAAAACGATCATCAGAGCAGCGTTTAGCAAGCATATTGTCCTCGAATTGTGAAGATGGCGCGTTTCGATTGCAAAGAAAGTCGACGGCGTTTCGAGGCCGACGCGCCTCGAAAACGTTGCTTGCGCAAAAGTGCCTAACAGCTTCGGGAGAATGCGTTTCAGCAACGCCATGGCTGATATCCGATCGCTTCTATACCGGAGAAGTAGAGAAGAGGGGTCTTTCCGGAGATCCTTTCGTGAGATTCCCCGTGTGCCAGATTCCTCTGCCGCCGCCTCAAGAAGAATGCGGTTGCCTCTTCTTGGGCGTATATCAACCAATGCGGCGCTGAATTGAAGGCCCTGGTTGTGAGCTATGTATAGTAAAACGAGATACACGTTATCGTACCGGGCCGATGGGACTTTGTTTTTGTCGCGCTCGTTTTAATGTCATCGGGTGATTCCGCCTGGTTCACGCTGTTTTCGACCTATCGCTTGAGAATGTTAAGTGGGCTGCCTTTTGCTACCGCTATATTTTAATAGCAGCTCCAAAGAATCCTTTCTTTTTCCTTCTCATGCGGTGTCAGGAATTGCCTTTTTCCGGCAGCTTCTAGCAGCCATATAAGCGAAAGTGTGCCCCTGTTAAAACTCAACACTAGAGGTACTCAAGTATATCAAAAAAGCCAAAATCTCGCCTTTTTCTAAGTGTCTTCAATACTTCGTGTTGACGGTTTTAAAATTTTCCACTGTCCGATTTTCTACTGTCTTATAAATGCGACACTTACATCTGCTTCGAGCTTTGCAACGAACAGGATAACTCATTCACCACACGTTCTTGAGGTAAGGAGGGAGGCGCACAAAGACCGACTTACATAGGGAAACAGAGAGATGCAACGTTTTGTGTTGTTTTCATTTTGTTCAATTATGTGCACCTGTGGTGTTCACATTGTGGGTGCACACTGTGCAGACATCAAAAGATATTTCTCCCCGCTTTATCGTCATCATCAGATAGACTATACCGACTGCAGTGTGAAGGCCTCTCCCATTTAACCCTATCATGTGCTAAATTCATCCAGTTCACCCTTGGCGACGTCTTAATCTCATTCGACCAGCTAACTTTATGTCGCCCCCTGCTACGCTTTCCTTGCCTTCGAATCCAATTTGCTACCCTAATCGACCATCGGTTGTCCTCTCTTCGCACTACATGTCCTGCTCATGTCAATTTCTTCTTGATTTCCGCTAGGATGTCATTAACTCGAGTTATTTCTCTGATGCACTCTTCACGCTTCCTATCTCTTAACGTTACAACTACCATTTTGTGTTCCATAGCCCTCTGTGTTGCTCTCAACTTAAGTAGAACCCTCTTGGTTAGCCTCCACGTTCCAGCCCCATAGGTGAGTACAGGTGCGACGCAACTGTTGTATACTTTCCCCTTGAGCGTTACCGGTAAGCCGCTACTCATAATGCCGCCCCATTTATCTACACAAAAATTCACTGACGGGACGACGTGAAGTTGATATCAAATGCTCAGCAAAAAAAAATCTTGGAAAATCACTCACAGTTACAAGCTTGTTTCGCACTTCAGGATCGTGACAAATGAGCAGTTGCACTCGGGGCATTTGACAGTTCCACCAAACAAGTAGTATTCATTCAAAGTTATGGTAGTCACATGTTAGACTGTCAGGAGTGGACATTAGCGTAAAAAATTGGTCTACACTCCTTTTTTCGTTTACATTGATTTAACAAACATGTCGTGCGATTTTACTGTTATTTACTCATCATTTCAAATCGTGAAAGCCTTCTCTTCGCTTGAAACTCTCCCAAAGGCGGCGCTTATCTTTGAACGGTTCGGACGTTGGTCAAGAAAGTCGTTTTCTTCATGTTTGTTTTTTCTGGGCTTTGGAGTAAAGGGCTTAGGCTTAGTTGTGAGTCAGCGCTTGTACTGTGGCTTTCTTTTATCTTGTCCTTTGTCTTCATGTTCGCACTGTTTATAATAATGACGAATAAGTACCAACTCGCCCAACAAAGTATCTTGGTAGGTCAAGAAACAAGTTGCGTTAACAAGAAGCAATAATTCTTACTTTGAATTTTACAAAGCTTTACTTTCTTGTGATCGCGCACTGAACGACGTTACTTGTTCATGAAACACGGCTTTCGCACTTTTCAATCCCTCAGGCTATTTGAGGAAAGCGCGCAACAGATGTGAGACAGCAAAACGCGTTCACGATCGCAATATGGCGCCATCCCATACTAATCCTCGATCCGATTCCGCACTTCAGCAGCTCGCAAAACACTTCCGCTAGGAATCGCACTACGTTAGTGGACTCACCGACGGCGAGGAGGACCTTGAGGTTCGGGTTCTTCTTCTTGAGCTCGATGACCCGTTCGTAGAGGCCCTTCTTGCCATTCTTGGTGTCGTCGGACGCATCGAAGGAGGACAGTTTGTGTTTTTTCATCCAGCCGAAGGCATAGATGATGTGTGTGCACAGCGTCGGGTCAATGTCCTCGGGTACAAACTTGCCGTCACCCTGGCGATATTGGGCCCAGTTGGTGAAGTAGCAAACAATCTTCTTGCTTGTGCCACTTTTTGGTGCAGTGGGACCTGCGAGTAATAAAAGAAAATCAAATTTGTTAACATGAATGCCAACCGATAATTGTCCTTCCGTATATATCCTTAACGAAATGTGTTTTTTTTCTCTACCGTCGGCTGCCATTTTTCACCGCACTTTGCGTAAATATATTTCCTATTTGCAGCAACGTCTGGATAAACAGGGTGGAAATTATGCCTGAGTAATAATTGTTCAGTTTTTCTGTGTGTTGATACTGCACACGAAATAACAAAGAGAAAAAGAAATGTGCCCTTTTTAAGCTGAAACCGTATCCTGCAGGAGAACAACATATTGAAATCGATGGTGTTCATTCGTTTCAGTCTCCGGTTGAGTTACGCAGTCTCGACTGGCATCCAGCAGACATGGTCATGAAGGTTCGGACACCAAACATATAAGGGGCGCACCTGTTCCTAGAAAAGAGCAAAGCTAGCAGCTGAACCATTTTCAAGATATATAATAAGCATCACCTCATTTGGCAGTTTTCCATTTAAACTTGACGCAAGAAATGTAATATTAAAGGGATTCATCACCAATAACTGTCAGGGGAGTTTACAAGGCGTTTTCCTGAAGAGGGGAGTCAGATAGCTCTGTGGGTATATTTTATTTAGTGTCTCATAATATTTGTTTGTTTTATTGATAAGTTTTAGTTCAGCTTTATTCCTTGCCTAATATATTTTTCTATTGCAACTATTCCTTATTATATTCATTTTCGTTATGAATATGTTTTCAGTCAGCTCCGTTCCTTGCTAATTATGTAGGACATTTTTTTTTATTTCTTAATGGCGTGGTACATCACTGGCGTCAATCAAAAGAAAGCATTGAAAAACTGAAAATTTCAACGGCGCGTGGCATTGTTGAGCAAGCATGCCAGCCTTAAATTGCAGTAGACGTGATAAAGAAAGCTTTAAGCTTACATCTAGAATATTGTCTCGCCTTTCCTGTGTGAATTACCTTACCTTGATATAAGTATACTTACGGCTATTTAGACTAGCATAGCAACTCTAAACCGTGATTACTTTGTCACCTAAAACGCGCTATCTCATATTCACATCCTATTTCGAAAACCGTCCCTTCGCAGCCCTCGTTGCGAGCAAGAATGCAAAAGCTTAAGAGGAGTCAAACAAAAACATTGTGTTCTTCGATCCTGGGTGATTTATTACGTGGTGCCGAACAACAATGAATCCCGCCCTCGTCCAATAACTCCTCATCTAACAACGACCGCTAGAAAGTGCACTTCTCCTCGGTGGCGTTATCATAATAGTAGCTATTTCGCTAATGAAGGTTTCTGGTGTCACGCATTTGGCTGAACATAGTGTTCATCCTACGCTCCAAGGTCCATCTCTTTGCGAGACAGCTGCTCACATGCATTGAATAGTGGGTGCTAGATAAACCGTAAGCACCGCCGTATTGTGTATGTCGTATATATCTGTTTGTTCTCCTTCGAAATTGGTCGCGATTATTCATAAAGCGAGCGTATAGCTATTGGCTCAAAGGAATATCTGTCTAAACACCTACATCAATCGATCCTGCAGGTATCGGTACACTCTGACCTCTTGTTTAGAGAGGCGCTATCTTAAATAATGATGTAGCTAGCAGTCAGAGCATGCGCTGGTACTTCACATTGGCCGCCAATAATCCTTCCGCTTCGGGAACGCCTTAAATAGAGGGCTCAGTATAAGAATTGGATATGAAGAGATGGTTTAATTGAAACTATATGAACGCGATCTACAGGACGCTTTTCCTCTGCGACATTTTGTGTTTTAGCGATTAGGAGAATTGTTGTGACTTTGATCGTTAAGTGTGTAAAACATCCCTATATTTTATCTCTTTCCCGGTTTGTATTACAAAGTTATGGAATGTGGTATAAATAGTTGAAAAGAAATGCAGTCCCTCTTTTGGTCACCCCACGCTCTATACAGATTGGTCGTATGTCATTTGTTCATTAAGAACAAGTTTCAACAGCAGAAAAAAAAAACTGATTGGTTTATAGGAAGGGAAAGCGCAGTAACTGTCTCACTTGTTTTCTGTGGACACCTCAACCGCGCCGTAAGGGAAGGGAGGAAGGTGAAAGTGAAAGTGGAAAGAGGGAAAGAGGAGCCGTAGTGGAGGGCTAAGGAGTAATTTCGACCACCGGATATCTTTAACGTGCGCTGACATTGCACAGCAAACGGACGCCTCTTCGTTTCGCCTCCATCGAAACGCAGGCGCCGAGTCCGGGTTCGAACCCGGGTACTCCGGCACAGTAGTCGGGCGTCTTACCACCAGAAAGGTAGTGTTCTCATTATGTGCTGCTGAAACTGGTAGGGACGAATGTTCAGTTGTAGAGAAATACACACAAGGTAACCCAAGCGAAGGAGCTCTCCCAATGCGGCTTTTATAGGTAATTCTCTGTTTCATGAGGTATACACCGGACCTTCAGGATGTGAGCCACAGATACTGCGCCTTTCCTTTCCTGTAAACCAATTACTAATGAAAGCATTAGTAGAGTATTATAACCTCCTGAGACCGGGAATGCATTGGGTGCACAGATTTTTCTTTAACTTTCAGAATAAGTCAGTATGGTTATGAAGGTGAAAAGTGTTAAACGTTTTTT
>JAJIZL010020227.1:300754-342112 GCA_023969395.1 Amblyomma maculatum | reverse complement strand
ACGGTGGAAAACTAATTACAGACCACAGATCGTTCTTCGTGTCTAAAATGTGTAACATTGAATAAACATCTGCTTTACACACATCCAAAAACTGCCACAGTATTTCAGTTGCTTTCAGTGTGTAGCCTAACATATTAGTCATATAGGTAGGGGTTGGTTCAAACAAGCCAACCCCTACCTTTCTTTATATATAACCTGGCCTAGGTGAGCTAAACCACTGCACATTTGTTGTTGTTGTTTTTTTCATATTATGCCATGTATGTGAATATTCATATAAAAATTTTCCTTGCTGCACATGACTTCACTATCGATCCGTCTCTGCCTTTTTTAATTTTTTTGTAGTATGAAGGGAGGCGAAGAATCGTCGTGTTAGCTTATTTGCCTGAAACTGACTGAAGGTTTACATTTGCAATACTCTTAGAACAGTTTTCTGCACCCTTGTAATGAACGGCAAATATTTGGAAGCGATGTAATTTTCTATTAAGGACAGCAATACTAAATCTGCAAATCGGCTCGTTTCAAGCAGACGACACCATTGTTAATCGTAAAACTTTTAACCACAGTGCTGTAGCATAAAAGGTTTTTTACGTAAATATTTAAAACTGTGCAGAGTATGACGCGTAATTATTAAGGCTAAATTATACTTGACATCATCTGTCGTTTGATATAGCCCTTGCGTTCCTATTATATCCGACATAAGCTGCACAGGTACATAAATTTCGGGTTGCTATGACGTGACTCGAAGGTTGACATTGAGGATCAGCTCTATAGAACTCGTAAAGCTCGTAGAGATTCTGACCGCCGCTAGTTGACTTTTACATAGAGTGCAGCTCTGAACATAGAAAAAATTATCAGCACCAGTGTGTTTGCAAAGCACTTTCTCTTGCGAAAGCTTCCGCATGGCAACCATTTTTAGCAGCTTGGTTTTTCATCTGATTGTCCAGCCACAATAGGAATCGTTTTCTATAATTGACGCCTTGCTCAAATGTGAAGGGTGGACACAGTGTTGTTTGCCTCGAGAATCGGCGTGTATTTAACAGCTGCTATTTCGAGGAGCATATGCAGAAAATGCAGAAGGTTCTTTGTCATACGTGAAAGCTACCTGATGCGTGGGTTACTTTTTGTGGCTGCTCTTATGGCCACCGCTCTCTGTGTAGAGGTCGCTTCCTTTGAAACAGCTGCGCGAATTAGAGAACAGAGGTACGGCTGATCCATGCGAGCAACTACTATATTTGAAGGCAAAGGATAGAAAAAGTTTGCAAATACTCTGGTTAGAAGTATGTTTATGGTCTGAAGATTTTTGTGGACTGTTTATTTAGTAAAGTGTTATCGGCTCTTCAAAGCGCCAATGCTTAGTTTCTAGATACAGTCGATGTATTTTGCAGCAGCTAACACAGCAGTGATCTTCCGCCATTAACCAGCACTGACCTAGACTTAATCGGTTGATCGGGGCCTAAGCGTTTGAATATCAGTAGTCAGCCTCTTATCACCTATCTATTTCCGATGGATGTGCCACGTGCAGTCGGGTTTCGTACTGGGCACTTTTCTTCGGACGCCTTCCCTAGAGCTGCTGCCGTTTCCCTGCCCCTGTGGAGCTAGAACTTTCCCAGGCAGCACAACTCAAGGGCCCAATATTAATACTATGTTGACAATGACCGGCCCAGCACAGAACCTGTACATTGCCAAAAGATTCCAATACTGTGCCGATTTCGTACGATCTTGTGTTGCCTCGATTCTGGTTGTTATTTATACTGAGAAGTTGGAACTCATGCTCACTGTAAACGCCAGGGTCATGACAACAAATTTCTGTGAGCTGTCGACCAAGTTATGATATGAGGAGTCATGATGCCATTCAAATGCTTTTTCGAGGTGCCTTCGTAGAAAGAGAAACATTGACTGAAGATAGATGTGGTCAAGCGGGAATAGAACTACAGATTTCATGATTTTAATACTCCTCCGCAGCATCTCACCCACTAAGGAACGCTAATAGTTCAACGCGAGATTTTAGGGGTCACATACAACAGAATCCCGCTGTAGAGAACATAGCAGCCACATTTCACACTATTGCAACACTGTTTAATTTTACGGCCGCTAATGCGCAACATAAAGTAGCACTATTGCTTAGAAATATATATTTCCCGCAACTACGTAAAACTATAACGTGGTACTACTAGTTTGCTTTACTAATTAAAATGACGCCTTAACAACGCTGCCGATTTTAAACATTCAAAGGTAACGCACAAACTTGCTAAGTTACTTAAGAGTTTTAAGTAAGAGGACGCTCAAAGTCAATGTTTGTTATAATTTCATAGTGACATTTTCTGCTTTCATCAGTCACACATTGCTTAATGCTCTCTGCTGATTTTCTGACAGATTTCTTTTCCATCATAGGTACTCGAATGCTTTCTTCTACTGAAAACTCGATAACGGACATAAAAGCCCGTCTCGAAAATCAGCGTAGTAGTTAAAAATTGTTATCATCACTATATGAAGCTGTCTGTCCCCTTCTCCTCAGAAATTCCATTCGTGCCTGAATACTTCGTCCTCGATAAGGTTCGCTGTAAATTACATCCCACAGCACCTGCGATGAGTCACACCTTCATTCGACATCACTTAAGTAGGGCGCATTTAAGGTTCGCTGATCACCACCGATATTGACGCCCACTACTACCTCTCCATGCATTTGTCCGTGACAATTTATGCGCGACAATCTAAGCCAAGCTGGCCTCCAAAACAACATTCTCCAGCAACGACACTGCCGTCCAGCAAAACTATACCTTTTCCCTGGGTAGAGAACGTATCTAGACAGTCCTGTGATGTCACGCAAGGCACTAGCGGAAATAGAGCCAGATTCCCGTGTCATGGTCCGACATCGTGAATATAAACACACGTTACCTAGTTGCATACGCTTTGGATGCTGCGGCCACCAGCACGAATAGACGTGTTTCTCAACAAATAGATCCATCGCTGGGCTCGCAATCAAATATGAACACGCAGCGAGCAAGACGATTACCGAAGCGTAAGCAATCCTATGTCGCCTGTAACGAGGTCGCTACAGCCTATACCGCGCTTGCCGAATTAATTCACCGCCGGTCACCGCCATTGCCTGCGCTCGGGAAGCAGACGAATCCGTGGTATGCAACCGGCAGACGACCCATACGAGCACGATTCGCCGCAGGTGGCCCAAAAGCGCAGACGGAATGCAGCAGAAACAACGCTGCGGTTGCGATTCTTTCTTGCTTCAGCTTCAGCGCTTGCCGTTAGGGAAAATCAAATTCATTCCAGGCAGCGATGAATACTTCTTATGCTATTAAGTACCACGTAAGCCGGGGAAGTCTTCAAGTAGAGGAGCTCACATGCGAGGTCAAAGCCAGTTAACTGACCGTTAGAGCGAGCACCGTATGTCAGCTTTGTGGTTAGGCCTCTGCGAGTGTATGAATCGGTTTTGGAAAACGAAACCAGCACTCGAACGCACCAACAAGAAGGAAGCTAAAGTGGGCATAGAGGCTTCAGAGAAGCGCAGAGTGCTGCCGCTGATGACGAGGTAAAGAAACTGTTCTCGGTTAGGCCCAGCTCTGCCGCGGCGCCGACGAATGACCTATATCTTCGTTAACGGGGTTGCCTGCCAATCTTTTCCCCGCCGCCGGTCTTTTCAAGTCCGGTGCCGGCACGCCGCTGCCGTCACCGCCACCCTCGAGGCGTTTGGTTTTATTGTTTACCACGTTCTCTACCCCTCTTTCCTTTCGCTGACAGGGTTTTGCTCTTCAAAGCCTGAGGCAGTGAGGGAGGCAGTGTACAAGACGAGAGGCATTGAATGCACTGCCGGCATAGACGTCGACGGCATTCTGTTGCGCTACTACAACAAAAGCCAACCTCCATGACCACCGGGTTATCACGTCTTTTCTTTCGTCCCCCACATTGCGCTGACGTAACTACAGTCACGCTTCTGTGAAGGACCGTGTCATCGAGACGAGTACGCAACAGTGTCCCAACGACCGAGCCCTTCCAGCGTCCAAGCGTCCAAGCGTCCGTTCCCTCGCCTGGCTAATTGGGAGCATCGCGTTCCATTCTTCAAGCTGCCGGAGACTAAGTGAAAGGCATTGGCCGCTGCCGCACAGTATCAAGAATGAGCGGAGGGAGCACCGCTATCGTCTTTTCGTATTTCTTTTTTGTTTCTTCGAGGTTTGCTCTGGCCCTGCTATAGAGGAGCTGACATTACGTTGGCGACGCCAGCGCGGTGTGGAAACGCCGCGACGGCTTAGAAACGAGCGGTGGTCTTTTGTCCCACTCAGTGGCCAAGCGCGATGCAGGGGTGGGGGGGGGGGGGTGCAGCCGCAAGCTCTTTTGTCGATGGCACCTGTTAACGTGTTATGCGCGCCCACGATGTTGGCACACGTCCTGGAAGAATGTGGAGGGAGCTTCACAGGCAGCGAGATGCCTTTCTGGCGACTGGACCAAGAGGCTGGCGTACTTGTTCCTCCGTATGCTCAGTGCTATTGCATTGCGTTTTCGCCTCTACCTTCCTAGTTGACTGAGAGGCGTTGGTAAGGTGAGCGTCTGAAAGACGAGGGTGATTGACGGTTTCATCTGGCTTGGCTCACGGGCTCGCACGAAAGGAGCTAATGGGCGAAGAGGAATGTCGCGCTGAGATACAAGGGCGTGACTTCGGCATCACACGAAAGAAATGGGGAGAAGGAAAAAAATGACTTCAGTAACAACGTGCGTAATAGAGTTATGCCTGAGCGGTAGATGTCTGTCTGTGGTAGCATATATGCTTTTGGAGCTGTAATGACACGTAGCCGAAACGCAGGCTACTATATTTGCGTTAGGCGAAGTAAAATGAAGACAGCTAGTGAATACATGGCAGCAAATGAGTGTGCGTACTTACCAGACACGACAATGTTTCTTAATTGGCAGGAATGGAGCCATTAAGCTGGCAAATACCACAACTCTTTAATATCTCTTTTCGGCGGATCTGACGCGCCATGTATGGACTTTTATTTTCAGTGTGCACAATGAACAAGGGAGAGGGTGTCAAAAATGAGTTGGTTGCTAGCTTGCAATCATATGGTCGTCAGTGCTTGTGAATCCTTCTCAAAGCTTGTCCGCCTGGCGGCTGAGGTGGTGAAGAATCAATGTATTTTTTTGCGCTTCTAGTTGCCGAGTCCCAGCCAGCCCGTATACGGGTCTGCGTACCTGAGGTACGGGGTAGAGGAACTTCCTAAATCCGCGGTAAGAAAGTTTTCAATCAATCAGTCAATCTTAAAGCCTGTGGTGTTCTTGGAAACGAATAAATAGGAACTAATGGAATGATCAAAAAACGAAATCCGATATTCCCTCTGGAATTTCATCGACTATTCTCTTTCCTACGTAGCTATAGATCGTTAGCAAATGGAGTCTCTCTGCTCATGTTCTTCGGACCTGATAACTGTACCAAAGTCGTAAGAAGCAAGAGTTGCGTTTCAGAACACGAAGATGGCAGGACGCCTTTAGCTTTAGCAACGCCTCGTTAATCAGTTGCTATGATGTGGAAGATAGCTCGGTCATAAGGTGGATATTGCTAGGCTGTTGGTGATACTGATGACTGAGTTAATGGAAGCAAATATAAAAATAACCAGTCGAAGACACGCGCATTTAATGTCTTGGGATCAACCTTTCAAACTCGCTCTCTCAATCAGACAAATAAATAAAAAAAACACTCCACATTCATGTCAAACACCATCATTAGGTCGTGTTGGGAAATTGCGGAACATTTCCAAAGCAGTATACGGCAGCTGATGATCATATCCGTGATCGAAGCACTTAGTAATTCCATATAGTGTGTATCTGTTTTCCTCAAGCTGCTCAGATCTCGGTGTAACGGCATATATGTGCCACGATAAGCGACATCAGCGCCGACAGACGACAAGGTGTAATCCACGCGAGAGCAATTTGAGATCCGTATCCCCGTCGTAGCCCCAAGTTACGCGCTGAGATATCTTTATTCTCCCAAGTCCTCGAGAAAAGTGGCGTTCCCACTTCCGGTCTTCCACCGCTGTTCGACGGCGGTAATTCTATTTCCAATGAGACAACCTAGAGGTACACCACGTCCGCTTCCGTGATTCGGAGACAACTGACAATAGCTTCTATTTTTCCTGTCATCAAGTTTTTCTCTAGAAAAGTTTGCAAAAACAAGAAAGGAAATTTCTGCACCTATTCCGGCGGTATCTTTCCCATCTACACCGTGCAGGATCACAACTCGCAATCTTCGCAAGGATACGCTTCGACAGTGGCACAGAAAGTGGCACAAATGACATCCCAAATGAAAAACAAAAAACGCTAATATATTACAGAAATTTGTTCAAGCAAAAATATCATCAGTTGATCTCGCATTTGAAAAATAAAACATTCAGAAGATGCTGACCATGCTGAGCATACAACAAAATTAGTGTTCAAATGAGTTGGTCAACTCATTGCCTTAAAGGCGCTAAATGCCTGGGCGCAAAAGTGTAATCATGCTGTCCCAAACTACAGTAAAGCCCGTGGGTCAATTTTGATGCTTCTGGTTCGGGTTGCTGCCAGTAGGCGATTTTATAAACATGCTGTGGTTTCTTGAAACTAAGAACGCGAATGCCTATTGTCTCCATCGTAATGTTTAGCAGAGGTATTTATTTGTTCGTTGCGAACTCAGGCATTCTATGTCACAGAACCTAACTGCCGCTACTTTTTAGTATTCTAACAATAGGAGCCGTGCTGACTTTCTGACTTTTGACTGACGCGTAGGTCCTGTGGCATACTGGTAATTGTTCAGCGACATTGTTCAGTTTCACTGAGAACGAATAGAACCGGCCCGTTGGCTTAATGACAATCGGATCTTCCCATTGGCAGCCGATGTTGAATGGGTGCGTGCGGCCAGTGGCGAAAATTATTACAGACCATAAGGCAGATTACTGTGAGAGTCGTCATGGTCGATCGCCGCGTTTGTACGAAGCTGCCGTCCAGCTGGCATCTCTTACAGGAAAAGGGCAAACGAACATCCGTTTGAAATTAGTCCTTATAGAATACCACTCCAGGGTGTTTGCAACGATATAGCATCACACCGATATTACGCCCTAATGATCACTTGTCGTTTTTATGTTTGTGTACATTCATACTTCATACAGCGCAAAGCTCTTCTCTTTAGGGCCGCCTCGCTATGTTTCGGTACATCGTTCGTTAATTTCCGGACGACAATAAAACAAAAAGGGCATATTTCACGTTTTTTGAAAAGGTCAAATATAAATATGTCTGTAGTGTCAGAAGCAGTAATTATAGTTTCGGCACCCAACACCCAACGCCCCGTCACTGTCAAAAACAAGAATTCTTTCTGTGCCACCATGCAGACATGAGACGGCGCATAAGCCAGTGTTCGCTGCTGATTTGGATAAGGAAAGGTGATATGACCACGAAAGAAGCGAATCGAAGCCTTTCACAACAACGTTTGGTCCTGTGAATAAACAGAAACAAAATGCAGAAACATTACACTCAAGGATAAAAAAATATACTGAACGTTCACCCTATGTGAGCCTCGTCTTACAACGTGGAATACAATGTTATTTTAGGCTATATCGGACCTCATGTGTGCCACTACTGCTCTATACCTCGAAATTCACTCGTAGAGACGAACTCAGATTACTTCCTTTGATAAATTGGTTCTATTTTTTCTGTTCGGGACCATCGTTTCGCAGTTACCAAGTTGTCAGGAGGGCAAATGCGAATGTCTCCATGACATATTTCTGCCTGAACGAGGTGATACATTCGAATAATCTTAGAGCGAATTTTTCTACTTGGGGGGGACTCCCGCATATTAAATACAGCTCTTCGAAATTTCCCTTTGCAGGGGATGTGCTATTTAAAAAGTTTGCGGCTGTCAACGCACTCGCGAACTCCCAAGATCTTCTAGCTGCCTTCGAGTTTTGCTTGACACCTGCGTAGGTTCCCAAACACACCCACGTACCTTCCACAGTATGTCTTTTTTTTTTGCGTAGGCTTTTTTGTTTTATTTTGTTTTCATAAAGATATATACCAGGAGCTCAAACTCATTCTTATATGCATGCCGCAATGAGAAATTGTCGCTGACTATGCCGTCATCCAGAAAACGAAAAACATTAACATAAACAATAAATAAAAACATCGGAAACCTTAAAACAGCACAAGAAACTTGAAAACGTATAATGATTCAAATAATAAACTAAATGAAAATCAGCCGAAACATCTCGTTCCCGGACCACGCTTTCCGAATATTCGAGAAAACGGAACGTGGCCTATGCTGGATTCTCCGTAATCGCCGGAATGATCACAGTCAGTATCCCTCAATACAAAAAATGTGTACCTGGCGACTACGGAGAGACGGGTTGTCTAACGCTTTGGTCTTGAATGCAGCTGAGGTCTGGGCAGAATTCACGCTGGTGAAGGGGTCCAATGCCTGATTTAATTCCCACTAAGAAAGTCTGCCGTGTTCAGGATGCGGCCTCCTAGTTTGTTTTACTTTGAAAACGAATCTCTTGGTAAAGGCGACTTGAGATTGGCCCGTGGTTTTGGAACAAAAACTGAAATGTTTGGTGCCGGCAGGTAGAGTGTTTGAGACCCCTGGTATATAGCGTTCAACGTCCCAAAGTGACATGATTTACATGGGCAACATTAGTTGCGGGCTGCAGTAATTCAGGACAGCTATAATTCTTTAATGTATGATTGCGCGTTTATCTAGAAGTAGCCGGTACCTGGTCTTTCATTGTTTCATCTGAGTTGAATCACTGCCGCCACGCCGGAATTTACCCCATTTATTTAGGATCGCCTATGGAATAACCGAATAATGTGCCCGCCTTTCGACGCTGGTTACGGAAAGGAGGGTATTTGTTACTTAAATTTCCTTTCTCTCCTCCTGATATCCAACGAATACATTTGTTTGATTTTTTATCTCTTTTGGAGTTTTTGCGAAAAAGGGGACCATCATTGACTTGAGCTCCTCCTCGTTCTCCAAATTATTATAATTCGTAGTGCAGATCTTCTATATTAGATCTGAGGTCACAGCATCCCCCCATTTGAGACAGCAACAAATATCATAATACAATGCAATACAATACAGCGCAAAGAGTGACAATACATGTAAGCTTTCAATGAGTGCGACCCGCATTCTTGAAAGTAGGAGGCACGAGACAGCACGAATAAGCGGCTGAGTATGTCGCCACTAAATCGAGCTGCAAAAGCAACGTCAAGGCAACCGCGGTGACTGCGTCGACTTTTAAGCTTTTGAATACATTTAACTCGTTGATGTCGCTGCTTGCCGATAGTGGGCAAGTGAGCAGGCGTGTCCCACTGCACGTCTCGTGCGCGCCAGCAGATCCACGCCCTGCTTTCCTGCGTGACTTGCCTATGCGGCGCCACCCATCCAGGGCGACCACCGTCACTTTCCCTACTCTTCGCCGGAGAGTGGCACGCCTCTAGGAAAAGAAAGTGTCATCGATTCGAAACGTCGTCGTCCCACGGCGCCTCGAAGGCAGGAGTAGAAAAACACGCGACAGAAACGAAGCGGGCAGTGCGTTTTTCATTTAATTCATTTTTTTTTGGCGGGGGGGGGGGGGGGGGGGGAAGGGGAGGGGAGAGACAGTAACGTGATTGCAACGTGTATACGAAGCTGGCTCTGCAGAACGTTGACTAGCGATAATGATAATGATAATGAGGTTAGTGATTGGAGTCAGTGGGACTACCTTTTCAAAGTTTGTTCTTCAGGTTTCGATTTTTACGTTCGGCTTACACAAGTCAGTCATAGCGTGAAACATGGTTGCGCGGATTGCGTGCTTGTACGGGGAATATACATGCTTAGGCAAAACGGAGATGAAATTAATGCTCTATAAATGAACATGGATATCGAATGCGAATCCTTAGTGTTCCTTTTAGCCTCTCTCTTTACGCTTTCCTGGACAGTCTGGCGTTGATATATATTCACGAGACCAAGCTCTACTCTTTACTTTAGGAGGACAGTACACTCGTGTTTACATCTTCAAAATATCTCACAATGCGTTCTAGACCTAGACACTGTATGAAAACTTAAAATACAGAGGTCTGCATTGCGACGACCACATTGTAATAGTCATTTTTTTTATTTTGCACAAAACAATTTTTGCTTTCAAGCCCCATCCATGACCTCACGATTTCTTTTATCTACAGCATTGATCGAGTAATATACGAGAACGTGCAGTATTTCAAAGCAACTACACTACTTTGTCGGGGTTCTTTTTTTCGCAGTATTGAACAGAGCATGACCTGTGTCACGTATGTGCAATCGAATACAAACGTGAATAGATTGCACGGGGCTAGAAGTCACGTTAATTGGTCAAGTTGAACAGGCCTAACAGTTATAAACGGTCGTAACATTGTGCATTGAAGAAGTTATGTTGACTCGCCTCAAAGAATTTATTTCGTCAGATGCCTTCGACTGCAAAGATTTCGTGATGTGGCTTTGCCGCGCAATACGAGATAATAATCCTTTTGTCTGCCCATAGACTCCATGTGGAGAGGTCACGTTTTTGATGCACTGGATTGTCCTTCTTTACAAGCAGTATGCTGTACAAGGTTTGCTTTTATCAGTTCCCTATATCAGCCATTGTGTTTCTGTAATGCTCGGACAGTACCATGGCGCTATCGACCTGGGACAAAGATGCCATTGTGCGAATCAGGGCACCTTGACGAGCAAGAAAGGTGAAACCAGTTGTGTTACAAGGAGCCAATAACAAGTGGAAGAGAATATTTTGTACAATTGAGCACACAGGGTTAAATGATGTTTTAAAGACATCTCTATCATGGCCGAACTCACGGAGAAGCAATGTATTTTATACAGCAGGAAACTGTTAGTAAACGTCTTTACCACCCAGGTCACAGAACATCGTTCGCCAATAGGGACCAACCCAAGATGTCTGCCATCCCAGCCCAGCAGCTGTGAAATGTTTCCTTTTTTTTTAAATCGCACGGTAAATTTTGTATCTCTTGCTGACGCAAAAATGTTCTACATAGCCGCAAAACAAGTCTGAGATCAAATATTTGGTTAAATTCCGTTTTGAAGATTGAAGTACCATGAGTGCAACAATAAACAATCTCAATACACGTGACCTGTGAGTCCTAACAGCAAATTTCTTAATCAGCACTACGAATAAAGTTACCATTCAGCATAAACATTCTACATTGGCACCTTCTATAATCCTTCTATATTGTCATTTTGTAGTAACACCTCGATCAGCATAAAACGACGAACAGATGGGTGTAGCAGTGAGATTAGCTATTTATTCGGCTTAATTTTATGCTCAGATGACAACTAGCGTGTTCTGCGCTCGTCGAATAGCCGAAATGCTTGGCGGGAAACTTCGCGACAGGCTCTATATGGGAAGAAACCATTCCGGAGAAATGTGGGAGCACTTGCAAGCAGCTGAGATTATTCAAGTTCTTACCAGGCGGATTTTGCGCTGCAAAAAAAGTGATAAAGTTACGTAGCAGCGGCTTTAAACTTCAACAAATAATTTGTACAAAGGCTCACGGCACTCATTCTTTGTATTTGTGCGAATTTTCATAGCATGTAGTGGAGATAAAAAGTGTGTCTGACGCGCTCCAAACGAAAGGTAACATCCATGGATCCCTTCGAAGGCAGCGCCCTACCTGCAAATTTCGGCATTACCGGCCCTCGGCTTCGAGTAAATGACTTTGATAAAACTCAATCATTACCAAAATTGAGTACCTATTCTTTTGTCGGGACCTTTCTTAATGGCCTTGTGTTCACTACTTTCATAGATAACCCAATTTTATCAAGTATAAACAGAGCGCAAAAGAGTAGAGAATAGAAAAACTATGATACAAAACTGTAATTTTTGCTCATTTTTTGTTTATAATTATCCATACTAAATTTCGTCTTAAGGCGAAATTTAGTAGCTAAATTATGCCTAATTTAGCTAGAACTCTGCATTCTTAGCTCAAACACTATAGGTCGCGCATGCTTGCTAATAAGATGAAACGGCTAAGTGCACATCGAATCAACGTTTCCGAACTCGGCGTCTGGAATAAAATTAAACCACATCATTTAACGGTCTTAGGACTTATTATAAATACACTGCAGGGAGTGCGCTGCACGATAGACGGCATCGGCACTGCACAATGTCGTAACGGAAATTCCGCTTTCACCTTCTAACCGCAGGCAATATTGCTTATGGCTATATCAGGCTGAGCAGTAACGACATTTGGTCTGTGAAGATGACGCTATTCCGAATGGGCATAGTTATCACCAATTGAATCCATCTAGGCGGGATAAGTAGGGCATTCTCGAGAAGGCAGGTGTTCAGATGCGTGAAAGCCGCTGTCCCTTTCTTCTATCCGGGCCAGGGTATACTTATTTCTCACTTCTAGGTCATTTCTAGTACCCCCCCCCCCCCCCCGACACAAACATTTCTATGACGAGTGAAATCTCAAAATAACTAGAAAAGCATCGGCATCTGTTTCTTAAACCTTGCATTGCAAAAGCTCAAAAATAGTGCAAACGCTACAAAGTATTTTGCATTGTGAAATGCGCCGTTTCTGACAGTAAAGACCGACAATTATAAGAATACCCATTGCTCCTAAATGATATTTTATGCATATCTAGGTGTATTGTAAACCTACAATTGGCAGATGGAGCAATAGCCGGCTTATCTGATGCTGGGTTATAAATCCACCTGCAGCAAATAACAATCTGAAATGAGGTGGCACGACCTCTCACAATGTTCACTAACTTTCCCGACCACTGTGCGCTTTGAAATATGGTTACAGGACAAAAGTCCTGAATATACGTGCAGTGGTAAATTATTTCTTATTGCCATCGATTAGGCTCTCTGCTGCACAGTACAGTACCTCTGTCCTGTGTACTCCCTTATCCCTGTATTAGGCAAGGGGCAAACCATAGTGAATCCATATTTCTCAGCCTTACCACCTTCTCTGAGTCTTTGCACCACTCAGCCGTGTTCCCAGTTCGTTAATATTCACTGTATCTCCTATGAAATCCTGATTACTTTGCAATGACAAGTCATCATGTCTGGCATTTATACAAAGTGTTCTTGCTACAGCGCCGATAATGAGCCTAGTGTGTACACATTCCACTTCTATTGGGACTCGATCTTCTCTAAACATATACTTTATATTTCGTTCCCATTTGTGAAGGGCCTAGTCACATTCATGCTGCCGGACAGCACGGCGTCTTGTGTCGTTGAGCAATGTTGTACCGTCAGTTCCCACGAAAATTGTGCTTCGCCATATTCTGATGACTTACTCATGTTTCCTTCCTTTAGGTTCTTCACTAGATGGTGCTTCATTCTAGGATGTCCCTCCTGAAGAAGGACTCGCAAGATGCCAATAGCCACCGCCAGTACGAATAAGGAAATCATCTGATTCCCCCTGAGCGATGCGCTCGAGCAATTTCTCTGTCGTCCTTCGAGTGACGCACGATCTTTCTCTGTGTACGTTTTAGTTTCATTAGCCTAACCTCAGTGCGCAGTTACCAGCCTCAAGCGATAGCTCGTTATTTGGGGCAAATACGCAACCCTGAGAGCCCGAACAATACACAATAGATTTAATGGATTAAAAGGAACACCGCATCATGGCAGGGGTCCGGCTATCTGATTCACGTCTCAAAGCCAAAGCTCGCGGGCAACTTTCTCTCCTGACTCAAAGCTACTTAACGACGACAAAACGGAGATCCGCTAGTCGCTTACAACGCTTGTCTTCTTTGCGAGGCCGCAAAGCTCCACTCATTGGCTATGCATCGTAGCGGGGAAGCGATTGAAGTCGATTTCGTTATCCGATATGCAGCGTGAGAAGCTAGGCCATAGCAACAGTACAGAAGCAGCGACGACGCCCAGTTTATAGGGGAGTGCCATTAGAGGCAGAGAAGGGGCGATTAGTTATTCTGCGGCAGTGCACGGCTGGTTGAAAGCGAACGGCATGCCATCGCAGACACTGTGAAGGGAGCAAGCTGCTGTGATTTGGCTAGGAACATTACGGAGCAAGGTCGTCGAAGAATGTGAGGGGAAATGTGCCAGCAGAAGAAGAGGCGTGGCGTTACACGTATGTATAAGCTTCAGTATTTGTCCACGATGTCGAAGTTGCGCATGCCAAATTGCAATACGACCTTCTTGGATGCCTCTTTTGTATATCTTGTTATGTCTCCCGATTCTTTCTTATCGGAGCTTGGTGGTAAATAGCATCACTGGCAAAAATGGTTCTGTGGGAAGCTCGGATGGTATTTGTGCGCCAGCAGAAGCCAAAGGCCTAAAAGGAGTCTTCAGATCCGTTGCAGCATTACTTGGCAGCAGACGTTTGCAACAATGTTTTTCCGTTTTTAAGACAGAAGGCATGTCACTGGAATAGCCCCGCGTTTGCTGCACCGGCTTCATTGTCCCGTAACAGCATTTCTCCCCTCACTCAAAGAGAGCTCGTGCCTGTAGGGTACTCAAACTCATTCTCTGTTGACCGATAACTATGAGCAATGCGTGCAGAACTACCCAAGGAAAATGCGTTGAGGATGCCTTGAGGAGTACGCTCAAAACTATTGTACGTATCATCACTGCCCAAACATTTAAACAAAGCACATCAAATCCCTGAGAAACCCTCTTCTCCGAAAAGAGCTCACTTAGTGGCTGAACTAGCTCGCTGCCCTATGTAGTTCTCTCAACAGACACCGGTGCGGCATGAGACGCACAAGATTCACTTGCAACTTACGATAGCAGTTGATTGAGTCCTATACGATACGACAGATATATGCGTGCTCACATGAATTCCAGTTTTAAAGGAACACTGCCGTCGATTTCTCTTCCGCCACCCTTCGCGTAAAAAATTATTAGATGTATATATTTTTGTTTCCATCTTGTCAACACGTTCACCCACTCAAGAAACAATGCTGTCCTTCAAGTATTTGTGCTAAAAATACACATTTCTCAAGTTTATTGAGCATCAGTAAAACGAATTCCTAGCGACACAGAAAGTAACACATGTATCCGCCTTTTTTCATGCACTAATGAATAGAAGTAAAACAATAACGTCAGGAGGATTTTATGTGTCAGTTAGTCAGTCAGTTTAGTCGTTCAGTCGTGTCCGACTCTTCGTGACCCTATGGACCATATCGCGCCACGCTTTCCGGTGTCTCACTATCTTCCTAACATCACATAACTTCATCTGCAGTGCCTCGAGGATGCCATCTAACCATCGCGTTCGCTGCCTACCCCTTCTCCGGCGACCCTCAACCTTTCCCAACATCAAATCTTTCTCCAGCGACTCCTCTCTTCTCATGTGTAGAAGCTGGTTAAGATTAAGCGATGCTACGTTTGTCGGTTGTGGCTCATAATCTACGATTTTTTCGCATGGATTGTAGTGGTTAAGCATCCCACACCAGCGGCTCATAAGCTGCAATCTATTTCGTCCCGTTTGCACAAATTAGGAATTAATTAACAAGATTTCCTCCTCCAACCAGCTTTAATAGTGGTATAGGCATGCTAAAAGATGCGAAATCAATGGACGCCTAAAACTAGCCTCGTCTGTAAATGGACAGAAGTTTATGAAGGGCAAGGTAGTCCAAATTTATTAACTGCAAACTGCCCCTGAATAATGTCGCATTATTTTGGAGGCAGAAATGGAAAGTTTATTTTTTCATATTGTCAGCGGAAACTAAATTTCACACCATTGGGATAGGGCCTAGCGGGCAAATCCAGACACACCGACATACTTCCGTCCCTCGTCCGCACTGTGTAGAAGGTGCGTTCCGGAACGGGTTCATATCTGGGCCAGCGCCCGTATAACGGCCGGCTAAGGTCAACGGCTAGCGGCCGCTACCAGCCACGTGGGCGAAATTCTCAGAAGGCCTGTGCAACGGCAGTCATTTCACACAGTAAATGAAAAAAAAAAAAACATAGAATAGACTGCATGTTGAAGTAGCTTTTGCCATCGCCTTTCGGGTACAAAAATCATCACCAGTTGTCTGGCCATAGCTCATCACTTGAAGCGACAGTTCATGCCCGCCATTGCTAAACAGCGGCTATATAGTCCACGCTAGAAGAAATCCAGTGTGTAGAGCTAAAGCTGTTAAGTCGGGATGAGCAGCCTCGAATATGCATAAATAATATTCCTGCAGAAAGGCATTTTTAAAGACAACCATAGCCTAGAAAAATCTGCTTTCTCGACTGCCAAACAGGACTTCCAAATAGAGCACGAAATCACACTTCGGTGAGCATCGGCACAACTAAATGCCGGCAGCTAAAGAAAGCATTGCGCTGAGAGAGTCACGCCAGAGGTGTTGCGAACGTAGTCCCCTTCGAGATCACATGAAACACACGCGATCACCATCGACGCTGCAGCTTTCCTACAGAAAAGGAGCCCTGACAGGTACTTGCTTACATACCACCCCCGCAAGCTCACCTAGTGAATATTATCTTCGGCACATTTGTTAACGGCCTTGTTTTTATTCAAACCCCTTCCCGTCCGCTGAGGCAACGACTCTTCAAAGCTTCTACCGTAGAAAGCCTGCACCTGATCCTTCCAAGCGAAGACTTAGGTGATATATTTCTGTGGCCACATGTTCAATGAAATTTACAGCCAGAGACTCTGCAAATCTGTGACATTTTAGCAGAAAATCTGCTCTTTCGCGGAGAATTCATGCGCGTCTCTCATGAGACTCATTTATCCGGCAACACATCTCGGGGATTGTATGCGGCGATTGTACGTATACACAAATTATCGCAATAAGGTCATAGCAGATTCGCCGCCGATGTCAGAGTAATCTTAGCGGGTTCCTCTGGATTCTGCCGTCTGTGGGTGACGAAGTAGTCTGAACTCAATATGCGCCCCTAGGCGGTTTTGGAAATCAGTAAAATCATATGCATCGCTGTAGCGTAGCCCACCCATAACTGCTCTCGGCTCACTCGCTAAAACGACAGACTTTAGTGCCTACAAGCGCAAACAAAGCAACCCGTCGTGTCCTAAGGGACAGATTCCTGTCTCTTCACAGCGCCTTGAACCCGCTCAGCTCACAGCGGTCGGCTCGCGACTGCGCGTGAGGCCTGCGCGCGTATCCCAGTAGCAAGATGCTCGACGTCGCATCTTGCGTGACGGACAGGCGGGAGTCGGACCAGCATTCGGTGCCTGCGTTGTTCGTGACATCCAACGCTGGTCCCTAGACAGCGACAGGCCCAGCGAGCTTCCTCTTGCGCTCACGAACACTGTAAGCTGACAAAATAAACGACAAAGACGCGTGCTCTCTGCAACCTGGACATAGCGCAGCGTGCGGCTGCATGGACTTCCCGAGTGCTCCGAGTCTGCTTCGTGGTCGCCGTCGCGGCGTCGTGCTACTGTAGAGGCAGAGTTGCTCAGTACGACTCTGCTCTTTCCTGCTCGAATCGCGGTCGTCGCGGCAATTCAAGGCAGAAACATCAGCAGCAGGAGCACAGTCATAGCACAGACGGGAAGAGAGCGACGCGGCGACGCTTTGCGCTGTCGCCAGAGTCACGAAAAGTGTGTCTGCACAGAACTGTCACACACTTTGGTCGCTGTTACGCTCACGGGTCTCTTTCCTTGACATTTCTTTTCTCGAACGTGCCCTTCAGTACCGCTCTCCAGAGATTGGTTTAATAACTCTGCTTCCACTAGAAAAATTTGTCGTTTCTTGCAAGTGCAGATCGCAGTGTGGGCTCTGTGAAGAGCTCTTTTGGGAAGTTGAGGCGAACTTGTGGTACATCCCAACAAACCGTCACCACCTTCAACTCGTCGCCACTCAGGATCTGGCCGAGATTGTTGACAGTCGTAGTGAAGATAAATTGCTTCTTGATCTGCTTCATATATTGTTCTCCTTTTAGTAAGTCCAATCGTCGCGAGCTGTGGTACCCTACAAATCTCTTATTTCATATCATTTGACGCACTCGAAGTTCATAAAAAGAGGCACTGTAACCATAGGTTTCTAGAAGGCGGTTCAATGTCATGCGTGCACCTCATAGAAGATAGTTTCCAGGAGCAAGCAAAAGGACTACAAGAACCGGATTACCCTTAACACATCTCCGTGTCGGTAGCAGAAGTGACGATTCGCTAGGATTGGAAAGGGGTGACTGAAAGATACAGGAAAGTAGCAGTAAATCTGTATATGCAGTGGGTATCATATAATATTTAAAAAAATAGGCAAAGTAGCAGGTGTTTGCAGTTTGTTTTCAGTCCCTAATAAGCTTGTAAAAATATGCCGGATGGCAAATCCGTTTCCTTAATAAAAGCAACCTTGCACGAAGAAGCAAATGAAGACGTTTTTTGAGTACAGAGAAGTTGTTTACTCCCCGCCACTGTCATGTTCTAGACGTTATGTAGGTCAAACCGAAAGGTGCCTAAATGACAGGTTTTGTGAACACGGCAAACAACTAAAAAAGCCAATCTTTTGTAAGCGATGTATATGTATTCCACGATTTATTAGCTGTCATAAAAAGAGACGGAAAGTAGCTATCGTGCAAGACAATAAAGGCAAGACAGATAAAAAGCCTAGACATTAAGTGTGTGAACATGCCTTCTCTACCGCTATAAAAAAAAACACTTGTTTTTACTTGATGAAGAAAGGAAATGTTAGAATGTGGTGTGCTAGTGAGTTGCAGTACGATAGGATAGGGGAATATATTTCGATGCACTCACTCTGCATGAAGAGATGTACGTGCATTAAATAAACGTTACGTTGAACATTTGCGTGTGTCGTTTCTCCTTCGTGCTGTCACTCTCCGAGAGCTACAGTCTCCATCATTATCTGTGTTGGTTTGGAATATTCTTTAGCGTGCCATGAAACGTCTCCCTTTCGATGATTGCCATATTTAGCGCAACATTTAGGCATCTTGCAGTAGATAGTGAGGAACAGTAATATAAGAGCGCGACAGAAACGAGACAAAGAGAGAAGAGGACAACTGCGCCATTGTTCTCTTCTCCTCTTTGTCTTGTTTCTGTTGCGCTCTATATATTACTGTTCGTCATGATTCACCAACTCGCCCAATAAGCCGTTCTTCTGCAGTGGATAGTCATATTGCTCCATATGTGAAACAAAACTGTCTGATTTCTTTGGTACTGACCCATTTCGTTTTACGTCGTCAGGATGAGAACTATATAGTTTGTCCCATTGAACCTCAAAAAGTTAGATTTCTCAACAACGCAATAACCGAACGCGCTTTCCAGCTCAGCTATCATACAATCCCTCTCACCCAGCAGCTAATTTTTCTAAGATACTCTCGGTACCTCATGAAACATAATAGAAAGAAAACTGAACAATCACGTCCTTAAGACAACAAGTGGACTTCGCTATTAGCCAACCTCGCTCGCTCTTGTTTCCGCATGACAACTTCACGTTATCCTTCTCAGAAACCCTAACTCCCCAGGTGAGACGGTACTTTCTGTAACGACGTACCACATCGCAAGAAACATTAACCCTTGAACTAACACTTGGTTCATCGGATAACATTCGGAGAACATTTCCTCGCGTTCAGAATGAAGTAACACGAGCCTTGTTAAGTATGGCTCACTTCGGCCGCTTCCTGCACGCCGTCGTCCTACACGCTTCAATACACCGGAGCCTTTATTTTGGCTTCAATCCACCGCTCCTTCGAGTGTGGAAGGCTTGGGCGCTGCAACAACTTCCGTCAACCGCATCAAATCCAGCTTAGTCCAAAGGACTCAGGGGACGGCTGCGCCGTCAGCCTCTCTGCTTATAGCGCGACGCAGCGGATTATCCGGATGCCCGAATTAGCGGTCCCTTCCGTCCTATGCTAGCTACCGGAGACGACTACGCGCGGACGAAAAAACAAGATATGACAGCGGCTATGCATACACGCGCATAAAATCCTTTCTCCTCACTTGATCCCAGTTGACACGATGATTACCGTGATGTCTGCAACGTGACGACATGATAACAGCAATCATGCAACGGTTGCGAAGCCTCACAGGATGTCGAGCTATAACGAGTACCAGTATGTCGGTATTCTTGTCCTGACGCCCGGGATTGACGGCCGTGTATTGCCTCTAAGGCTGTTTTTATTTTACGTTTTGTTCGTATTTTCTTGTATGTATTGTTTTTACGGGAGAGGATTGGATTTACAACCAAAGCAAAAGTCTCGGACAAGCAAAGCATAAGAATAAAGCTTCAATTAAAACACGGTATAGTGTAGAACGTCAAAATAATGGCTTGAGGGGCTAGTTGGTAGTGTGCGCGTCTGTTGTGTATCTTCTCTTGTGTTTGTGTTTGTTGCGCCCCATATCTGAATACGATGTAGAACGTCAACCGACCACTGTCCCATTTCGTTTTCACAGTTTGTGTGGATGTCCGTGAAATTACAAAACCTTTACCGAAGCCTTCTTACTTCATTCCTCCTTCGGAACCAAACACATTTCCAGCCATAACTACTTTCCCGCTGAAAGATAAACAACTTGCGCCGTATCTTCCTCATTGATAAAATAGCCATGTACGGTACGGATCTTTCGGTTATGTAGCACTTTCATGTGGGCACTCGTCCACTCCATTCATATCCTCCTCTTTCAACGGTAACTGCGCTTTGTTATGGCATTTGTTCTCTGCCACCGTCATCTTTCGTTCAAAAGCAACTACTCTCTTCGTTCCCATCGCAATCACCCTGCAGTTAGGGCTATTAATACTAATATTGCTATATCTACGTAAACTCCAAGGAACGGGAATACAACAATTAGGACCGCAATACCTAAAATAGTCGATCAATATCAAGCCAGCGAAAGACCATGAGTAGTCGGCGAAGTCGCCTTTTACAGGGTCATCCGGTTGTACCCCTGTCCTTCCCTCATGACGCACATGCACAACTCATTCCATTGGCATTGCGTAGTTTTTATAGTGGACCTGTTTCTTTCTTAGTAGGTGAGCTGTGGTTTTGGAATATATTGCATAACAATGACGTCAATCATACGTCAAGACTTGCGTCCGGTGATGACAAAGGCAAAAAACCTCACCAAGTGCGCTCTGTAGTTTTAGTGACCGTCTTTTCATTCCATCGAAAATATCAAGGGCCCGAATGGCAAGCGCCCACACAGAACAGGGTAGTTAACTATATTAACCAGAAATTATGCATAACTGCAGAGCTCACAAGAAAGCGGAGCTTTGTAAGACATCAATTATAATTCTGACGCGACAGGGAAATAAGACACTGCCAGGTTCATAACTAAGGGAGCGGTCTAATCTTCTGATAATTAGCCCAATATTGGTTTTAAATTTGTCCTGCGCTCGTTTCAGGCATTCACTCATAGAAAATCAAAGGGCTTCGTTTGATAAAGTAATTATTCGAGAACTGCGAAACACTGTGCGAGACTGCTATGAACGTGTTAATAAATATAGCCTAGTCTCCAATTTGTCATAAAAACTCTTTTTTAAAGTTTGTCTTGAGCTCAAATACATTTAGAAACATTAGGCGCACATTTTCGAAACGAAAGACAGAAAATAAAAGCCACCAGAACAATGATCTGAAGATCCAATAATTGCTCTGCTGAAATCTTACGCTCGTGAGAAGCTGTGTTCCAAAATGACATCTATTGAAAGCGTTTACATGTGCTTGTCCACATTTTCGGGGTGAGAGTAATGTAGACAGTTTCCGAAGCAGTTTAAGAAAGAAAATTGTGGTGGTCGTGATCCTGTTAAAAACATAGCCACTGACACCATCGAACGTAAATCCCACCCCTTTGCTTACAAAAACAGGTTCGCTGTGATGCGCAATGGTTCATTGCAGACAAAAATGTAAACTGAGCGAAAAAACGCCAACACTGCGCTCGTGTTGTCGTGTTTGTGTTGCTTTGTCTATTGTTCCGTTTTTTTTTTTCGCGAAGTTTACAAGTTTACATTTTTAATCTAGTGAGAACTATGGATGCACGTTTGTCGAGTTCTATCCTTTCGATCCATTTCTCGCGCAGCACATTGTAGTACTTTCTTCAGTAAATCTTTTTTTCTTCCCGTGTAAGTAGTTTGAATGCAATCTAATTTATACGGTACTATAATTGCAGAGAAATTAAGTATGGCAGGAACATTCGGCTTAATGTCAATGAAGAAGAGCAAGACCTTCGGATTACTTGAGAAGAGTGCAAGCGACTACTTACTTGTGAGGCTGACTTTCCGGAGAGGTCTCCTGGCAGCGATGGCATCTGTGACGCTCCATGTGGCCAGTATGGCCAAAAACAACCACCTCGGTTTCTGTAAAATAGGAAGCGAGTGTTTATTAGTGCCCGTAACCAAAAACGAAGCGCCACGGCACTGCATTCCATAACCATAGAATGTGGTATAGTTAATGGATCTAAAACAATAAATACGATATAGGGAAAAAAACGAGCATGATAGCAATTGCTACCACCCATTTCAAAGGGGACGCACCTATCTTCCATCCATCCATTCATTTCCTGCTAAGAATTAAGGTGATTACATCTTTTGACTACTTCCGATATATCGTGAAGTGCCTAATTACCCGTACACTCATGCTTGTCATCCTCTTAAAGGACAATCGGAATACGTCATCACATGAAGCTAAATGTACTTTTCAACACAAGACCCCAATAACAATGCGTTTCGAATCTTTATCATTAAAACAGCTTTACATATATATACACCAACACATTGGTGCCATCTGCATGCAAGAACTTTTATGCAAGTACGCAAATGCATTTAAAGATATTTCTCCCGGTACTCAATCATGACACCGACGCGGTGCTCTTACAATATGTTTAGCCCACAAAATTATTCGCAATCCTGCATCTTTTAGTTTGCGTGTGTATAGTATAACGGACTTGCATTGATTTCTGCAGCGGATACCATTATGAGCAATGGATTGAGGGAGCTCTAAGTGCATCGTCTACGAAACCGTTTGCAGCACTACAAGAGACATAGGCGGCCTGGCCCTATTAGGACTGTGCTCACTATACTAGGTAATAGTGCTCTTTTAGACCTCCCTGCCCCCGACTTGACCGGGCGAGGGCAGGAACACAATTATATATTATAATGCACAAGGCTGACAGGCAACAGAATTAGGGCAGGTCACCCTTGCCTTTCGCGTATTGCTGAAAACAGCTTCTGAGATGGAGTATAGAGCTGCAAGGATGACATGCTTTTGGCCCATGTCATCCTTGTATTTTGTTCGCCTTTCGCTGTAGAGGGAGAATGACAATATAATCGGTCGCTCACGTAGGCCTGTAAAACGGCAGCCAAAAATGCATTTCATACTCTATGCACTATGTTTCCAAACGGTTATAGGACATATCTTCACTGCGTGTCTTTATGTGGCTTCCCCTTGGCACATTGCCTTTATCCGCACACGTGGGTGCCACTGCAGTAATGTGAAGCACACGGCGACACTGGGGCTGAACTATACAGTGAACATACGAGTGCAGCATATTTGACTCGACAATTTTTTTGCTCATTCATGTTCAATGCAAGGCTTATTTTGGAGCTATCATGGCCGCCTGTCCCCGGATAGAGAGCGGCACAAGGACCGTAAGACTGATGTGGGTAGATTGATGGCAAAAAACCAGATTGCTTTCATATTTGTGTTTTTTTCTAGGCTTTCTATAGTGGTGGCGCTCAGTGTCTCACTCTGGGCTAAATTCCCGGTTTTTTTTTTTCATACAAAGCGAAATAGACAGCGGCTTGGTAAGGTTTTCCATCATTAGCATCATGCATACGAAGAAAATCAACCATAAAACACGAACGATTATTTTTCTTACATACTTTCACAATCGAAGCTAGTTATAATGTTTGGTTGAGTTCCATTAGATATACAATCGCACACATCAAACCTCTGACAGAAACAAACCTATTAAGACCCACATAAGATACGATGCGGTACAACTGCCACTGAACAGTTACTCTCCAGGCCGCAAGGCCGCTATTCCCTTCGGGGCAGAATAATTTACTATCTAAGAAAGGAGGTCTTGGTAGAGCAACTACCGACGCACAAATATATGGGCGAAATCTAGCAGCTTTCGCAATCCTCCCGGCGTCCGTTAGTCGAATACATTTTTTATCCTCCAAAGAAACGGAATTGAATTCACTAGCGATGGTAAAGGGATTGCCAGAACCTAGGACGCGTATTTCGCAATACTTCCCGATCATTAGCCGGATACATTGTGACTTTTGCGTTTCTACATGCATGCTTCGTTGCGATAAGGGGCGTTCTGAGAGCCATTCTTGACAAGAGGTGCCTGGAGCCTGGGGGATGTTTCACAATCTCACAGACCGTTATTTTAGTACTTAATGGCGGGGAGCTGTCTGGATAAAAGCAAGACAAATAAAGGAAAACAACTTGCTGCTGCTGCATTTTGGAAACTTTTTGGATTCAAACCTGGAAATGTGAGCATTACCTTCTTGGTATGGCAGGATGCAACGCCTCACTTCTACTTCTACTTTAGCCCTGCGAATGTCTCATGGCTGCAAATGTATCAATCGGTAAAGAGCTAATACAGATCCATGTCCTGGGACTTGAAGCATGGGGTGGCACAAATATAGTTAGAAGAACATTTAGGGCTTCAATTTAAGTGCGCACTCAGATGGGAAAAATGCGTACTTCTGTATCAATAAGATAAGGCTTTAATGTGAGATGTATGTGCTAAGACTTCTCTATCCAGTCATGTCCTTGGTAACCTTTAGTAAGATGTCGCTTGGTAGCTTGTTTGTTCGAAACGCCGCCGGCGTAGTAGTAATAATAGCAATACTAGTAGTAGTAGTAGTAGTAGTAGTAGTAGTAGTAGTAGTAGTAGTAGTAGTAGTAGTAGTAGTAGTAGTAGTAGTAGTAGTAGTAGTAGTAGTAGCAGTAGTAGTAGTAGTAATAGTAGTAGTAGTAGTCGGCACAGCATGTCGGAAATATTCG
This sequence comes from Amblyomma maculatum, assembly GCA_023969395.1. NCBI lineage: Eukaryota > Metazoa > Arthropoda > Arachnida > Ixodida > Ixodidae > Amblyomma > Amblyomma maculatum. The sequence continues at coordinate 317,219 of JAJIZL010020227.1, read as the reverse complement.
AGAGCAGCGTAACTAAATCGGATTATGGGAATTAGTGGTTGTAATGATTGATGATTGATTGTTGTGTAATAGGCGAAGACGAGTTTGTGGGATCCTTGTTATTGATTATTCGATAAATTGAAGAAGGGAAAAAATGTAGAGGAAGGAGTTCAAAGGTGTTAAAAGGGTTAGAATGAAAACCAATGAGTGAAGATGCAAATTAGGAAAATTTAGTGAGCAACTGTCAATTCAATTAATTAAGAAGCTAAAAACTGCAAAGGGGCCGAAATGCTCAGAATGAAAGGCAATGCTTTAGGATGCTGATTAAGAATATTTAGATTGTCCAATTGAATAAGTTATTGACGAAAATAATTTAAAAGCAATGAAAAATGCAATCAATGGTGTCGAACTGCTCAGATTAGAACGCCAATATTCGTTGATTCTAAATTTCAGTGTAAAAGAAAGAATCAAAATCTCAAAAATATAATCTGTGTCTATGAAGCGCTATCGCGCAGTACCATTCACGGCGCAACTAAATCTCCCCCTAAATTTTTAGGTGAGCTGACTGTGGCAGGGAAGGCGTACTTATTTGGGAACAATTAAGCTCTAGCTTTAAATTTATGGCGCAACAGCTTTAACTGCTCCTGTCCGCAGTTTTGCTACTATTGCAGTTGCCACATGGCGCGCGGTTTAACGTAGCAAACCATGCACTGCTATTCAGCTGTACTATTCAGTAATTATTCAGAAGTTATCAGGTTTATGGTTAGTCAGACAGAGTGACACTGCTGTTTCCAGAAATCCGATCTGCACCAGCCCTGCCGCAGCCACTGGATACACGCAGAAGACGTCGACTGTCACTTGCACATCACCGAGTACAACTGAGCGTATAATTAATCGATGACGTCACAATAACCATACACGAAAAAATGAACACGCCAGTAAAATGACGCTAATATTCTCATTTCTTCTCAAATCTGCACCTACGGCCGCTGAGGAGAGGTGGAACTCAGAAAACTTACTCTCAACCATCCAAAACATAAACAGGCTTAACGCTAATCACCCGTAACTGCAGTTTCCCTCGATACAGCCGGATACCGATACTTTACTCTCACGCCAACGCAGAAACACATGACAAAAAGTAGCACAAACAAAACTCTCCCGCCCAAGTGCCCCACCCCCCCCCGCCCCCCCGCGACAACGATATTGTGCTCTTCTCTTTTTTTTGTAAATCTTCGATTGGTGGCTAAAAAATGTCCCAGGTGACCGCGCCGCTCGGCTTAACGCAACACACCTCGGCGTAACGCACGCACGTTGAGCGGGGCGCCGCCTTCACGACCTCGTTCATAAAACCGCAACCGAAGAAGACGTCTGGCTGGTGTTTCGAGCAGTCCGGCGCGGTCCTAGGTGCAGATCGCTATCCGGCCGGTATGACGCGCTCTCGAACAAAATGAAAAGCGAAGACAAGCCATGGCAAAAGCCCGGCCTGGCGATAAAAGTTGTTTTCAAGTTTGCTTCAGGGATCGACCGAGGCCGCACGGCCCAGGCCGCGACGTCCGTTCACTCTCACTTTAATCGCCTTTCTCTCGGCGTCGCTGTTTTTGTTCTGAAGTTCTTTGTTTTTGTTTTTTTAGATTGCCAATGGCGTTGAGCTCTCGCCCGCTTTGTGCTCGAACGGTGGCCGCATCCTCCGCTGCCTTCTAATTCCTTATAAACGCAGCGCTACACCCGGAGGCTAATCGCTGGCGTTGAATGCGAGATGCACAGACACACTCCGGAGAACGAAGACGCAGCGCGCAAGAAGTGTTGGCCTCGTTCGGGGATGCGGATACGTGAAAGTGTTTCTCAAACACGGCAAAGGAGATCGGTAAGAAGAAATAAGTAAAGCAGAGAGCGCGAAGTCAGGGAGAAACAGAGGGAGAGAGGTTTGGCTCGAGGTAGCATAGTAGTGAGCTGCGCATCAGTGCGGATGGATTGCGCGATCCCTTTTAGCTCTCACTTCCCGTACAGGTATAAAGATTTCTCTCTTTTCACTCTCCCTGCCTCTGGGCCCGTTCTCGCGTCTCTTTTCTGTGTTATTGCTTCGCCCTGCGCAATAAAGAGTATCCTTGAAAGATGCCGAGCACTTTCGATGTGGGAACGCCGAAGTGCGGTATGAGACACGAGCAATAGAGCAAGCACTCGTTTTCCTGCTCTCTCTATATCTTGCTCTGCGAATAAGCGCTCTTACGCTGAGCTGTTTTTCCTAGAACTGTTTATGCATTTCACTGATACTCATTTCAGTTTCGGAGAATTTACTTCCACCGTTAAGTGAACGCCTTCGTCATGCTGTGCAGCGCGCGGGGATGAAAGGCTAATGATAAGACTAACGGTATAAGGTTGCAGAAGAAGAGATTATTTCAGTCAGATCACTGGTCAAGCCAAGTGTTGCGAAACATGACCCAACGTAATTGAGCGGTTAGTTGATATTGATAACAGTGATCCAGTAGTTTGATGAAAAATAGGAACGAACCGGGCAGCAACGAGCGGTTGCCTTTTTTTTTTTTTTTGATACGTGAGAGGATAACCAGACCGTATCGTCTGGTTATCCTCTGGTTAGAGATTGCGCAGGACATGTATGGCTCCAGTTCTTTCGTATTTAGGGCAACACTGCTCGCAAACATTCCTGTAAATCAGTTGTGTGGAAAGTAGTCGTGATGACGCTGTCGATTATACAGTTCTGGAATGCCGAGAGATGTGAGGTTTGTGCACTTTACGTAACTTTCGGCGCAAACCACAAAAAGGCTGATTCAGTTAAGGCGGATTCTGTTCATTAATCACATTTGAATTGTGACTTGTGTATAAGTTGGCGTGCACTAGCGATAGCTTTTTTATCGCAAGTTTCGAGCCGCGTTATCGTGAACAATGCACTACAAGAAGTGCTAGAACACCTTGGAACTTCTTCTGTCCAGGAGGACATGTTTGTGAGAAATAAAAGTGATATACTTTTAAGATTGCGGTCCTCTAGCGTTGATGTTATTATCGCTAGAAGTAGCCTAAAATATTTCGTTTCCTCATACAATTCCCATAGTTTATTCTATCCCCGCCTTCTCTGATCACCGGGGTTACTTTTCTGGGACAAATTGTGTACAATCAGTTCATAGCCAGATTTCCACTACGAGAAGCCTTGAAATGAGTAACCCGTGAAGCATTCGACCAATGTAAAGGCTCTTGCCGTGACTATAAATAACTTGAAGATAGCTTTCTACAAAGAAACACGCAGTAACCGGCACCATATTTCCTACGTAGATGCCAGGTTATGGCGTCATTCATTCGCCAGCAATGCAAGGCATACTGCGTCCAGTTCGTCTCCACCATAGACTCCACAAAGAGCGTGTGGTGCGCGCAGGTGCGAAGGGAAACGGAACGCCGACGCAAATTTTCTTTCTCTTTTTTTTTTTCTTGCGAAGCAGGTCACGACGGAAGTGCGCAGGTGCAATTAATTTCGCATTCTTCACCACCGGCAAATAGAGGTGTAGCGCACGTGTGTGTGCAGTGGAGTGAAGCGGCGGTCTTAATTGACACCACGGATTAAGCTATCTTTCTCCGTGATTGAACCCTTACTCTGTGATTGAAACGCAAATCTCTCTAGTTCAGCCGCAACTGCGACAACAGCCCCGCGCGAATATAAGCCGGAATGAAGATCTTTCAAATCGGTGAGAGCGTTTTCCCGCGCAACACGTCATACTTTTCTTAAGTGCAAACAATAAGTATACGCGCTTAGTATATTTTGGAAGTGTTGCGGCTTTTTCGAGTTCCAGTTATGTGTACTTCGCTTCGTACAGCTCCGCAGAGCTGTGTTTTCACTCGAAGCTAGATATACGTAAAGTCTCCCGCGTCTGCCGCTGAAATTTCTTCACCGACATCTCTGAAACTGAGGACAGTATGGCTATTGTATGCATTGATGTGCCGTGTCTTGTTTATTTGAAGAGCATAACGTTCCACTTTATGACACCACCAATCGCCGATTCTTTTCAGTTTGCATTATTATTACCATAATTTTTTCGTGTATGAAAATTCTCGTGCAGACATTAAGTTGCTGAAATCACATGCCTGTCTCTGTTTTCTATTAGTCGTTTCTTTCTTTAATCTGAAAGAACCGGCTACTCTCATTTCATCAAATGTTAAATAGTACACACGCCTGCTTGGCGGTTATGCGCATGACGTCGATACTGAGCTATCACCGCGTTCTCTATTCTTTTAAGCTACCCTTTTGCAAAGAATCGCTTTCTTGAAAAAGTGAGATCCCCTGTAGTTCATTAAATTTTCACTCATTGCCGTCCTTACTGGAGGCAATTACTTTCAAACACACACAAGTTGGTGTCTGAAGGCTACTGTGCTCCGCCGCTATGGCGCAGTGGTTAAGATGCCCGACTACTGTGCCGCAGCCCCCGGGTTCGATCCCGACCGCTGGCGGCCGCGTTTTGATGGAGGCGAAACGAAGTGGCGTTCGTGTGCTGTGCGATGTCAGCGCACGTTAAATATCTCCAGGTGGTCGAAATTCCTTCGGAGCCCTCCACTATGGCTCCTATTTCTCTCTTTCTACTTTCACTCCCACTTTCCTCTCTTCATTTACACCGCGGTTTCGGTGTCCACAGTGTGACAGTTACAGTGCGTCTCCTTTCCTGTGAACCAATTGTTATTAATTATAAGGCTACTTCTATGACCCGCTTCACTGCATGTCTCAGACCCGTTCGCTATCTCCGCTCTCACTGGAAATTAAATACAATCTATGAAAACGTATGACAGTTCAAACGAAACAGAGACTACAAGATTTCGCCACGTTCCTCTCTCTCGTTCTCTCAGAGCAGCCGAATAAGGAAAATTCTACGGCAGCAGCCTAGGGTCAACAATCAATCGGCAGGCGAGCGCAGTTGCTGGCATGCCAATTGGCTTTTGTTTATCTCTTGCTGCAAAACTAATTGACGCCCTGCGTGGCCTCCTTTCCTTGCTTCTAAAGATGGATTCGGCCGGCAGTATTTTCTTCCGGGGCAACGTTGTGTGCTATAGGTGCCCAACGTTACTTTGCGTCGGGTGCGGCGGCAGATTCGTGTCTGCGAGACACATGTATTCCATTATTTCGCTTTGCAGTTAACAACGCCTGACGTCTTTGCTGGCTGGAAATGCGACCAGAGAAATTGTCTCCGTCCATCGCAGCGCTTTTTTCTTGCTCATAGCCTAGCCACAGGGCGTACACAAATGCTTCAGAAATAGGCAGGCCAGAACTGCTCCCGATGCAGGAACAAACTTATAACGTATGCCATGGCACGTGCCCTAAAACAAGTCGTGCCAAGTAGCCTCCACGTGGACTATCTGAGTAAGAGACACCCAAAGGCCTCCGCAATTACAACTCACCTAAATTCAGTTTGCCATCCGAACGACTATCTCCTTTCCTTTCTACTGCAGCGGCATGTTTCCCTCCAAAACTCGAACCATTAGAGAAAGGAGGGCGCTGGCATAAATAAGACGCCTTTACATCGCAACACTCAGATTTTCCTTCTGTTTGAACCAGTCGTTCCTGAAGAGAACGAAGAGGCGTAAGCGAGCGCGATGGCGGAAAATACCAAGCTGTGTGGTAGGAACTCATCTCTCCTGATAACAATACTTAGTTGTTTCCAGGAGACACCATCTTCGTGGTGTTTCATCATTAAGCACTGATCGATACGAGCAACCAGACAAAACTATACGTGAGGTGTGGCGCGGGAATTTTGAAGTCCGGTCCACGTGCATCCTATCAGTCGTGAACGTGAGAGCCATCCCGTATCCGGTTTCTTAAACATGGTCAAAATGCGGGCTCTTTTAGTTTAGTGGCAGCACTCACGTCTTGTTTTACAGTAACCGGAGGTTTGACGTCCTGTATGAATACTGGTACACACTGTCATAGGATGCAAAAATGTTATGGTCCCACCTGATCACAACTTAGTGGGATGCTTCTCAAGCCATTCTCTGTACCTCATCTTGATCAACCCATTACAAGAGAAAGGGGTTGTGGTGATCGGCGGCTTCACTCTGTGCACCTTAGTGACCGCTTCTTGCAGGTCTAAATGCATGTGTACACATCCTGCTCAAACAAGGCAGATCACCTGGATTTGGAATAACGAAACTGAGAGTAGGTGGTTTCTATTCATTCGCAATTACTAACGGCTAATTAAAAGGAATGTGATCTTGCGAACAACCCATGGGATTTATCTCGTGAGCGAAGTGACGTAATTCTTAAATCGCCACTGTTTTGAGACCTTCATGTTAGAGTTTAAAGTATCAGGCTAATTGGGCGCTTCGTATTCTATAAAGTTCACCCCATACGCAGCATGGGAAATTCTAGCGGGGAAAATATTGGACTCAGACCGCAATAGGAAATACATATATGAAGCCGTTTTGTACTAACTTCTCTCCTCGTTTTGTAGGCCTCCAATAGTCCACAAACTCTCCGAAGGCCGCTTCTTGTGAACGGGAAAACAACGCACCATTTTCGCAGGGTCGACGTACTGTTTTCAAAACCACTGCCTACTATGAAGCTTACTCGCTACGACACTGTGGATTGAGGGGACCTCAAATAACTCATACGGTGGTGGTTTGTTTTTTGCTACACTCCCTTTCTGTAGTGCTTCTCCCGCAAACTTTTTCCAGTAGTGAAACCAGTCTGTGAGCTCCTATTTGAGACTTCATGCGCCGAAGCGGCGGCCTACAAGAGAGCGCGTTTAAGTACAAAGGCCAACAACAAAGGTCGAAACAGACTCAGGCTCTCCACTTCACCTCGATCGTCAGCCAAGCATGGAAGGGTGACTTCAGCGACTCCACCTTTCGGGACCAGCTTTCAGTTAAGGCGCACGGTTTACAGTCTGCGCCGCAATACAAAAGACCGGTTGCCACCAACGTAGCGGCACCGACTAAAACGCGTATTCGTGTTGTTCGTCTAAGTACCGTGAAAAGGCGCTTTTATTTTGTTTTTTCTCGCATCTTTGAGTGTGAGGGCTTCAGCGCTGAATTCAAGCAACTCAGCTGAGATATATTTTTATGAGACGTGAGACTCTCCAAACCTCTCGTACAAGCTTTTTTCTTTGTTCTGATTATCCAATCGCATTCATTCACATCCCTGTAACCACTGCGCATCATTTCATTGTGTTCAGCGTTCTCTTACAGTGCTTATTTTCTCCCTCGTTTCCCTCAGACTGCATCGTTTTCTGAAAATCATCTCTGCTCGGATTCTGCAAGCGCCACCGCTGGTGGGAACCCCGATACCTCATCAGTCACACCGGACCTAAGATCAGTAAAGGAGCTCTCCCTTTATTCTTTGATCTCGCCTTGATACCTTAGCTTATCATGCGACACATTTCGCTGCTCTGAAAATTTTCCTAGCTGGCTAATATAGTTTGTCCTATTTTATCACGTGTGATTGCTTAAGGCCGAATAGCTGCTTTGGTCATAGAAATTATCTTATGATCTTCCTTTGTTTTTCCTTCCCTCACAAAACTGACTAAACACATGGCTAATCGCATTACAGTTGTCGAGGCCAAAAAAAAAAATGAAAAGAGCCCGTCCGTTTTATAAACCATGGGGAAGCTGAATGAGGGTGCTGTAGAGGACCCAAGGGCACCAGGTCCATGTTGGTTTTAATAGGTTACACTCATGCTAGAGAATGTACAGCGAATTCTCTCTTCAAACGATTTATTCCACCAAGGAGCAGCCAAAAGGTATACGTTTTGTCACATCCAAAAGAAGGTAAGAAGGCTACGAGTTTCATTTTGTTTATGCTGTACGCATACTATATAAATCCACAGTAACTGAAGCACACTAAAACATAGAGAAGGCACAATTTATTTATAATGGCACTCACCATAAGTGTAAAACTGAGTACTGTAATTATCTTTATAAGTAATAAATGTAATTGGAAGCGCAAAACACACTCATAATCCTATCGCAGAATCTATATTCACGGCTTCCGCATGTCGCAAACACGTCTGAAGCGTATGGCACGCACTGTTTTGTCACTCAGTTTCAAGAATCTTCGGGATCACTTCTTTCTGATAAGCATTCGCGATACAAATAACTTTAGGTTCCCATTGCTTGCACTAAACTAACCATCGAGAGCAGATATGAATTTGTTTCTCTTCAGAAGCGCCACTGGCCTTGTCGTTCTACTCCAGTGCTGGGAGCTAAGAAGCTGGGTTTGACACTTTACGCCCACCCAGTAAATGACGGTTGCAGTGTGAGACTAAACGTACTCTCGGCGAACAAGAGCTACTCTCATTTCCTCTTTCAACGGGCTGTCACGCCTCCCGGCTCGAACTGTCAGCACGACTCACGTGCCGCCAACGCGCGGAAGATGAATCTCCGTTCCCGTCACGACGCGGCGCGTCGTGCTTCCTTCGAGAGAGCAACGAACGAAGACTATACAACAACCTGGAAGTCTGTTCACCTTCGAACCACGTCCTCTTCCTTCCATCTTCTTCGCTTCAACGAATAGCCCTTTGTGGGACCGGATAAAGAGAATAAACAGGACAAAAGCAAAGAATGGGCCACAGCATCTTCATGGTTCCCGCATCACCGTCGTACCATTTATTCTTCAAAGTACATTCTCGCCCTTGAGCGTTTCCCGACCGCACAGACGGCCGCGAATGCGTCAAGTTCACAGACTTCAAAGAGCACCGGTTGTTGTATTTACTACGCAATGCCTCGAGAGAGGGGATGCCCTTCACCGTGTCGAAACAATGGGGGATTAAAGATGTGCCCGCCGACGGCACGGCTTCTATGAACGGCTCAACCAGTTCTCGATGACTGGCTGTCCCGTACACGGCGCGTTTACGAGGGTACGAACCAACCATACGTGCAAGGGTCATGAACGGCGATTCGCGATGACCGGACATACAACCGCTGGTCGCCGTCACTAATTACAGTGGAAACACCATCAACTGCAAGCCGCCAACCACAACAGCAATTGTACCGCACCTCACAAATCTCCCTCCGCTCCCGTCTTCTTTGACAGGACTTCGGCCGGGAAAATGTAATATGAGCGGCCGAAGTCTTTGTGCGGCGCAGTGCGTTTTTGCGTTTTATTTCCCTGTCCAGAATTCGTGCCTCGCACAGCCTCGCGTATTTTGTATATAGATAACTGGATCGAACCGGAAGCCCGCCTTGAGCGTTCGATTCCCATCAGCCGCCCACGCAAGGTTTGGGACCTTTAACCCTCTTCATATTTTGTCCTACGGTAAATCACTACTCTTGCTCAGGTGGTGCAATGGACCGGCGTTTGTACTGTGTACTTCCTGACCACGGGCACTATGGGAAACGAGCCAGGCCACTCCACGCTCATCTTTGTGCTTCCGGGAGATTAATAGGGTTTTTGCAGTGTTCCACCTGCCGAGTTCCATGAAACGTGGGTGCATATACGAGGTCACACAATGGCGAATCTCTCTCGCAGCCTAATTGCGGTCTATCATTAACGCAAGGCCTCGTGTAGAAATGGTAGGAGCTTTGGAGAGCCTGTAGTGTGTTCAGGGTGCACCGAAATTCTTCTACGATGCACCACCAACGCCATATGTTCACGAATAGCCGACACGCAAGCTGAAAATTTTGATAGTAAGAAGTCTTACTGATGCAGTTTGTAAGCATGGGTGATGAACTGAGAAACCAAGGTTCCTCTCGCTTAAAACAGCAAAAGCGGCGATAGTGTATGTAGGACTTGGCAAACATTTTTTTGCGCTCGTGTAATACCATGAGCATTTACTAAAACATAATTTTCCATTCCTATAGCTCCTTCTCATTCACCGCTTCAAATTAGAATGCATCAAATTAGGACAATCATTTCAACTTCAATCCGAATAGGAGAGAAAGCAGCCTTTTGAGGCGTTCCATCAATGCCCAAGGCAGCAAGAATTTATTTTGTTGCATGGGTTGCTAGAATTGTTAATGTCTCACCCAAACCGTAAACAGAGACGCCGAAGGGCAGGTTTGGGCTCGCTCAAGCTTTTGTGAGCCCACGAACCGTAACCCAATCCATGCAGCTGTGCCTTTAAATAAAAAAAAAAGAGGGGGGGGGGGGGGGGGGGGATCAAGGCTACTCACAAATTTTCAGGCACCACCAAGGACGCCTATCCTCTAGCGAGCCAATACGCGCCGTAAATGCAGGCACCACGCGCCTTGGGGTCGCTGTCGACAATGGATGCGAACGCCTGTGCGAAAGCTTCCGGCCAGTCGATTTGGCACGCGGAATGAATGTTTCCCTACAGCAGGAGGCGCTTGTACCGTCCTGAACCATACTGTAGATGCGGAAGTCGAAGATCGAACGTCGTTTTATGCTTGGCAACGTTAAACTACTTAATTTGAGAACTTTAAGGAGGCACTAAGGCCTTATGCAAGCGTGAAACGTAAAATCTGTTCGGCCTAGAGGTGATCTTGCCTCCTCTTGCTGCTTCTGAAGCGTTTGCCAAACAAAAAAGCGATCATAATTTTTGCATTTGAACCTGAACTACATATGCGTGAATTTCCCTCGATATAATGTTTCACATTTTATTGCTTAATTTTTCACCCTTATCTCTAGGGTTGGACACGTCGGTTATCGAATTACACGTGATGTTGATTTGCTCTAAGACATCTTTAATTCCTAAACTTCTTGTGAGCCGTACAGTAAGTGTTAAAACGAGATCGAAGCATTCGGCGGGGTAATTTTGAAGGTTCTCACTGACCGCTAATGATGACAGCGCATGTCCTATGTTCAGCCAGGATAGGCAGCTGTGACAAGCGGACGAGGTAGTGCGTGTTCATGGGGCACCCGATACCTCCAGATACCTCTGCAGCGACGGCGATTGCACGCCGCACAATTCGTGTAGCTGTAGGCAGGAGAGAAGTAAGTATTTCTGTTTCTTGCGTGCTTTTTCATGCATATTTTGGATACAGGAAGCACCTGATAGCCGAATTTGCCACAAGTAACCTGCACGTTCGAGCTGCTTCTGATTCAAAAGCTTCCTTTCCAGGACCTTTATTTTATAATCGCATCATTCGGGATCTACATTGTTCACTATCCTTCTTCAGTAAGCCTGCGCTGGGCAAACGGAGTGGAAGATTACGCAGCTTCCCATTTATCGTTCCCCTTTAACTAGCACGAGAATTGAGCCTATCAGTTCTATATTCCAGATGAACATAACGAAGCCCCACGGTCCAGAATGACAAAAAAATCAAAACAACGGAAAGAAAATAAAAAAAAAAACGTTTGCGAACTCTCGCTCATCTGATACCCATTAGAATAGTAGTTAAAGGCCTGGGGCCATGCGCCTATACCTTTAAAGCCACATTGGGCCGTTAACGTTCATTTCCGCGTTCAACGCTGCATACTGGCAAAGGAGAACGCGAATTTTGCAGACCAGCCGATACGTGAGGTCAATCCGGAAGCAATCTCACGTAGCTTCGTGCGGCGGCGCCCGGCTTTATCCTTTCGCTCCCCGCAGCACTTGATCACTGTTGTTACTGTCGATCCCTCTCGTTAGCGTAAGGCGGCCTTCTACACCGTTAACGGTGAGCACGGTGCACTTATCTTGATCTTTTGCGAGCCGCTGTGATGTGGTAGGCAACACAGAATGCCTATCGTAACTTTCGCCGAACACTGAAAGCCGCGGCCCCATATTTCTTTTTTTTTTTTAATTTTCCGTTTTTTTAACGGTGGCTTAGAGATTTCACCGTTCGCATTGTATTCCGGATGGGCGGAGACGAAACTGTCTTTACTGCTGGATTGCCACCGGTATAAAATAGACAAAGCTTTACACCGGCATCATGCCCTGTTTAGTTTCGGTTGAATACTGAGAGGCACTTCAGTCAACCTTAGGAAAAGACGCAAAACTTATTAGCCGCATCTTTGACGAAGGGCCACTGGTATATTAAGTTAAAATATTCACCAAATTCTCCATTATAAAATTTGATAGCAACACTGGGGATGATGAATATGGTTAATAATGGCACAAAGGCAGCTTTGACAAAAGAATAGCACTATGACACGAGGTATTCTTCGACTGAACAAGGTGGAGTCAAAGTCGTATTGTCCAAGCATTTCACGTGAGCAGGGCAAAGTAGAGGGCCAGAGTAAAGCACTAATGAACTCTGGGGGCTAATAGCCCCCCCCCCCCCCCCCCCCTCGTTGCAAACCTGAATGAGGAACGGGTGCTCGAAGCATTAATCTACTGACCATGTTAGTGCTAGAAAACTAGTTTGTGCATCAGAACGAATTGTTACAGGTCATGCACTAATCAAAATGTTTGTTTCTCAAAGGCATGTACTTGTAGTAGCAGTAGCGATCAACTCCTGTTGTTGTAGCCAAGCGCTGCGGCTTGAACTCAAACCCCGTTATCTTTACAACTGGCAATATGGGCTTCCTGCTTTGTGAAGCGTTCAAAGCGGAAGCTCTCATTCTTGAAGGCCTTTGCCGTCTGGGATGTCTTGTAACCTATTAATGCATCCTCTATTCAGTTGAAATGTGTGGACAAATTAGCCTAAATATTTGAGCTAAATACTTCAGTACATGACAGCGAAGTACTTGACCTGTCACATCTGGTTAAGCATTGTCTGGGGTGTAAAGTGATGAAAATGAAGAAGGGCACTGCATTGTTTTATCACACGCGTGTACTACAACCACACAGATCACACGACACGGGAAGTCGTTGAGGCTTTCCATGTAGCAGAGGGGGGAGATTACTTTTCTCGAGAATGCTTGGTGGTGTTATGCGCATACATAGGAGGAATTTAGCGTTGTGTTTTTATGATATTTGCGTTTTTTATTTCCCTGATTGTGCTTTTATATACAAAATTTTTGGCGCATAAACCTTAGGTTGCGGGTCATCGCTTCTCCCGTGTCCTTTTCTCTTGTCCCTTGTATTTTGCACTGTTTTCATCACGAATGTATACCAACTAGCCCAACTCAATGTTTTGGTAAAGTTGAGCTCAGAATGTATTTCTCAATTTCAGGCACTTCTCATGCACCCCACCACACCCTGTTTGAAACGAGGCATGCAAGGACGTCCCCGAAGCGATTTGCTAGTCTAGAATCCGCAAGCTTGCGCCATTCAAAATTCCCGACGAAACGCCGCAGGCTCAAATGTCTCGCGGTCTTCTTCGAATCAGCGAGGCGTCGGAAATTTCATATTCAGTACGCGCGCTCCGTGGATTCGACCCAGTTTCAATGCTCTCCGCCCAGGGCACAGAATTTGGTTCTCCTCTCCTCCTTGGTTATACGATGACACCTGATTTGACCCCTCGCTTCAAAGCTGCATGGGGTCTGCATGGTCACTGAAGATGTCATGAGCATGCTTAAATTCAGTGTGCTCCATCTGGCGCCATCTGCCGACCGTAGGCAGCAAACATCGCGTAACTCGGTGAGGTTGATTTACCTCCTGATCCCAAGAAACCGACAGCGCGGAAAAAATACTGCGCGATCAGCTTGGCACTGGTGTCTAGTGGGCTAAGAAATGTTAATTTGAAAATGATTTCTCCACTCACATCGATTGCCTCCGACGGCTATAGCAATTAACATATTTTTAACATTCTAAATTCCCGCACAAATCAATTATCGTTACTGCACTGCGCCACGCGGTGGCAGCAGCAAGAAAATCTGTCTTCCACCTAAACGTTTGCATCCCAAAAGACAGCATGTGGCCTTTTTATTTTTTCAGTGCTGCCAGGACATGAACCAAGGTATCATTTTAGCAGCCAATCCATTTATTCAGCCATAAAATATCCAGGACAGAGCTTTGATTTCTATGTATATGTTATCTCTGTTCCCTGAGGTTTGCTACCATTTCCAATAACAACATTCGATTTATGACTATTTAGTCATTTACGCTGTAGTTTTATTGTTATATTTGCATACTTATAGAAACGATAGACTCAAGAGGTTAAAGGCCTGCAACTTCCCTTCTTTGGTAGCTTTTTTGAAAATTAAAAAGATCATAACATAGTTCTGCAAGCCAAAATTAGAATTGTGGGAACAACGTCTATTTAGACTATTACTATGAATTCAGCACGTGTTAAGCATTCTTCGCGATAACGGAGACACGCCGTTACAGGATCGTGTTTATCAACGCGAATGACTTCGCAAAGGGCTGCTGACGACGGCCAGCAACTAATATTTCGCAAGAAAAACGTTTCGAAGAAGGTCCGCCGAGGCATTGGTGACAAACGCGCGGGAAACGTTATCTCTCGCAGAACCTGAAGAAGAGCAACGGTAAATGCAGGATTGCAAATACAGGTCACGTCTCCAACGAAGTGAGCTCGCTGCCAAAACCAAGCTCCATAAACTTCCAATCTTGCATGAACCAACTTTCCCGTTTCACCTATCGCCCGGCAACCGCTCTTACGTTCTCCTTCTTGCGTTCCCGTTTCCACCCGCTAACTGCCATTAGCGAGAACTTTATGGGCCTTTGTGGTCTGCGCACCGATGCGCGATACCCTGTTGACACCAGCCCATTTCATTTATCGCTTGGCTTTGACCTCTGGCAGTTTTGGCAGCGACTCTTTTTTTCCACATAAAATTTTCTCTCCCATGCTGCTGAGGCGTTGCAGTTTCCTGTGTTTCCACAAACTCACGGAAGCTTTGCACGCCACCTTCGTCCTTGGCTTTCTTGGCTTCTAAGCTACTGTGTGATGAATAAGCGTTCGTTTGAAAAGGTACCAGGCACCGTTCGACATATTGGTTTCTTTCACTGCCAGACATAATTTTCGTCTTGAACGCTCTAACCGAGTTCTTTTTGTGCAGATGGACTTCAATTAAGCTTTGCTTATATACTTGGTATATGTATTTATTATAATGGTTCCGGACATGCGCGTTGCCTCGGCAAAATTTTTTCCCTCTGATCATTCCGGTGAGGAGAAGGCGAGGGACTATAGCCAATGACAGAGGAGCTTGTGTACAGCTTTTTGTTATGGAATTCTCGTCCAATAATACCAGTTCTTATAAAAAAAATTAAGCTAAATAAAAGGAACACTGCTGGTTTACCAAGCTTGAATATCACGCGCTTTTCACATGTACGGTCTTCAAACATGATTAGCATCAGTTGAAGGACGCACATACTTTTTAACTGCGTCGTTAAAGCTATCGATTTAGTGACGGACGTTAAGAGAACTTAATCTCATAAAATGCAGGCTTTCTCAAGTCCTATTGCATGTGGTGTGACTTATTGTGACAGTCTGTTCAGCCTTAATGGCATTGTGAAAAGATGCTTCCTTTCGACCGTATCTTATGCATGCAGGTAAATTATTCACATACGGATATTTGTCGTCATGCCAGTTTCATCCGTCGTATTATGTGAGCCCTACAGAAGGCCCATTTCTTAAGCAGTAACGATCTAAAACGCTGAACGTGACCGTGTGATTATAAATATGATGAGCTCTACATGTGGCTGTACCGAAGAGAAGCAGCGCTATCGCAGCTCTGCAGATAATTTGTCAAAAACATAAACTGTTGTAAACTAAGCTACAATGACCTAAATTTCACATACTGATACATACACACAAAACGGTAAGGTTAGAAATCAAGCACCCTCTTTCGAAATAAATCGCTACCAGCATGGCAACCTTTTTTCACAACCACATAAACCCGTCTTGTTCGTTGTGCACTGAGTAGATCCTTAACTCCCACCCTTCAGGCCCCGTTGACTCACCCTTGCCTCCATTTCTAGAACGTGGGAACGCCAGCGGCCAAGCCATAGCTGAAGCGCCCACCAATGCGAGCAGGCCAGTTCACAGTCAGCTTATGGGTCACCCCTTAAAGCAGACGCAAACAAACGTGGCAGAAAGTCTTGAAGGTATACATCGCGAGCTGCCACACAGCTCAAAACAGGAAGAAGGGGTCCGTAGAAGAGTCCCTCCATGGGACAGTGTTTCGAGGTCAGGTTGCTGGCTTACTCATTATGCAAGGCTCAAAGGGAGCATCCCAGATACCACCACGCTCAAAGACAACTCCAGGAACAGCTTCGTGTCTTCGTAGCCACCAAATAGGTTCGTCGCTCAAAAAAGCTCGCCGGTATTCATTCGGTAATCTTCAATTATCGACAGTGTTCTCAATGTAGATTCTTTTAGGAGAGCAGGAGTTTCCGAAGATGGGACATCGACCGTTTGTAAATTAAGAGCCGGGATCAACTCGTTCGGAGCGTACACGGCATTGTCTAAATCGTGCCACTGAGCAGACGAAAACGTTCCAATCGCATCCTCGCGTGCGCCTTCTCAAAATAGGCTACCCTAGGCTAGGCTACCCTGCCTACTCAAATAGGCTACGGTGTTATCATCTAATAAGACGGAACGGCTGGAACGTCCCAGCATTACGCCGGACGGGCCAGCAGGCCACCACACGCAATTGCCTGATATTTAGAAGCGCGCGCTGTGAGATAGCCCCGGATGCTGCGTCTTGAGCAATTTGTAGCAGCTCGTCGCTGAGGGCATGCGTACACGCGTCTGGAATTCAAAAGTGACAAGG
>JAJIZL010020227.1:274227-300654 GCA_023969395.1 Amblyomma maculatum | reverse complement strand
TATATATATATATATATATATAGACTGGTCGTCGGTCGTGGGATCGAGATGGCGAAAGAAGCCAGCCGCCTGCTCGAGTGTGATTCACAGCTAGCATTTTGATCTTGGGGCAGCGAATTCTATTTTCTCCCAGCCTGTTTATCACGAGCGCAAGTGCGTGCTAAGCGTATCCGTGAAAGTAATCACCGGGAAAATTTAATCGCCCGGGTCACGGCCCTCGGCTCCTCTGTCCAGGCAATGACACTTTATCTCCTTTACCGTTCTCACGCTTCCCTTTGCGCACGCTTATTTTGACTTCATGGGCCATGAAATGATTTTTACATAAACAGATCTCCTACATTTTTCCTCAACGCAAACGCAAGTGAACATACGTGCTGAGAATGCCAGCGGTGTCGTGTGCATCCTCTCTCTTCTCTTCCCTCTCTGCTAATAACAGTCCTTAGACGTTACCAATAAAAAATCTGCATTTCGCCAATGCTTGTCTGGCCTGCCGGCAACGAATACCGAACAAGCACAACAAACTGACAGCATGTGTCGCGTATATAAAATCTGAAGGCATAGTACTTCAGCCGCAGAAGGATATTGGACAACAATGATAGTGTTCTTCGGAGCTGAAGAGGAGAACCGGTACGTGGTGGCACTAACTTTAGGACAGGCCAGTTGACACATGCACGTACATTTCATGCCCTTTAATATTTTAATATTTTCATTCCCCTTAGAGGCACAAATAAATACTCTGCGAGGCACTTCTGAGTGCCTTTTTCTTTTCTCGCTCAAGGTCTAACGCAGAAACGGTCTAGCTTGTAGAACGGATGTATCGAACTCCAGTTGTGCAACTGTCTTGTCATATCACCGTCACCATTCACTATAGGAAAACGGCAAGCTCCATCTAGCTCGGTGTACGGCCCTCTCAATCCCACGATGAGCGACGTCGTTCTGAGCGAGCCATTCATCACCGTGCCAGCACTTGAAACGGGCAGCGGTGATCCCGTTTTCAAAGGAAGGCAATCTCAGCATGCAGAATAGGCGGCCTTGAAATTGCCTCGCCTGGCTTCGCGAACGGAGGCGAAGACGACGATCGTCGTAAGCTCATTGTTACCCTCCAAATTACTGCCCCCAATCGCGCATCCTTCCATTTGGGTCAGTGACCGCGATGCACAAAGGCCTATGCCTCCGTGTACTCATCCTCTTCTCAACAGCGGCCTCATCATTGTTGCATCCGAGTAGGGACGCGTCGTAATGTTCCATCTGCTCCAGAGTGCCGCTCGTATCATCCTATTAATTAGACATACGGCACGCCGGGATAATCGACTGCGCCGGAATCATGGCCCTAGTAATCGTGCGCCCTCTTGGCTACGCTGTATAGGGCCCGCGCCTTTCAATTTGACTACTGTGCCAACGCCTTAAGAGGTCCGAGATACAAGGGTGACTGCAGGCCGACTGCCCAGAGTCCCAACGCAATGTCTGATCTAATTCTTGCGTTTTTGTATGCAGGTTTGATTTATCATCGCAGCGGGTCGCATCAAATTAGACTCTCCGAAGAACGGGCCCATTGTGGTTGCTCGTTTAGCAGCGCGCGGTATTAATGCCTTCTGCGTTAGCCTGAAAGCAGTGGGAGGAGCTGTGGTATAATGGCGACCCGAGTGATTCGCGCTCCACGAGTTAGAGAGGTGTGCGCGTGCGAAGAAGGCGCTGTACGTGCGCACCTTCAAGCAAGTGAAGAATTTATGAAGCATTGCCAGAGTGTGTCAGCCGCAGGTAAAAATTAATTTTTTTTTTGTGTTTTCTTTTTTGAAACCATATCATACCAACATAACAGGAATTAAAAAATGCACACATAAAGCCCGAAATGACAATGTTAGTAGTTGTAAATGTAGCCGGTTGAGGTACTGAAGTAAGTTGATTGGTTTGCTTTAGGACATTCTCTTACGAAGGTGATAGCGTTTATCCAGAATTAGGCGGACACTTAAGCTCCATGTTACAGGTACGAAGCGAAATTGGTCTGATCTTTCTGGAGTGCTTTCTCATTATTATATCGGCGTAGACGCGAAGTTTTAACTGCATAATCCGCTTTCAAGATAAAAATAGTCAGCCGCCGTCCATTTTGAAAATGACATTTATTGTCTTGATAGAGTTCTATTGGTCACCGCAATTCGGCACGACAGAATCTTTTTTCGATCCATTTTTACGAAATATATAAACTCCGGGAGACGGCCACGTATTTTCGGCCAAATGAGACAGTCCACTCCGTCCGTCGCGGAAGCACTTGTCGTTGGCACCCCAGAAGTGGTGAGCAAAGACAAAGTTGTGAAACAACGGGGCATCACATGCGCCTACAAAGCAATGCAATGTTTGTTGAATTACGTCGTACAAAATGAAGTGCATCTGGCACACATGTAACGCTCTGCACTGGAGCAGTGTGATCTACCAACTGGGGGACGATGGTTTTATAGTTACCCTTTGCCCTTATGACTAGGCATGGAATCTCACCGTCCCAGCAGCAAAAAAAAAAAACACAAAAAAACAGTGATCATAAGCAAAATTCACGAGTTCTTTAAAGCATCTACTTGCTTTAATTTCACTTATACTCTTCTGGATTTCCTCTACACAGCCATTTGGTAAAATGAGAATAATATATTTGTAATTTTTAGCCTCATTTAACACTTATTTTTAATCTCTGTTCGTGGGGACGACGCCTTCCTCCAGGTGTCGTGTTGCATGTCTGCAAATTGCCTTAGAACACGCAGCTACAAAAAGAAATTTAACAATGAAGATGACGCATGTGCTGTATGTGGTACCTTCAGTGAAGCAATTCACCATATTATACTCGAATGTAATGGTATCCATCCGGAAGCTGATGCTGGCGCAGTCACTGTTTCTGAAGCTCTGGGGTTTAGAGATACCAGTGGCCGGGTGAATAAACCGACGGTGGAAAATAGCAAAAAAACAACTGGAAGATTGGTGGCTTAAAAGCAGAGAAGTGACAATGTTAGTAATGTAGAAACAAAAATTTAATAAATAGTATGATGGTTTAGTTAACGGATCTAAATCAATAATTAAGATATAGGGAGAAAAATGATCATGATAGATACTGCTACCACCCCGTTTCAAAAGGGACGCTTCTATATTCCATCCATCCATCCATCCATCCATCCATCCATCCATCCATCCATCCATCCATCCAATTCCAATTTGTCACCGCTGTTCTCATTTTATTCCCAACTCTATCGCCCAACTTGCCGGGCCCGAGACGTCTTCTCGAGCGTTACATCTCACACTATCTCTGTAAGAAGCCGTGAGCACGCAACAAACCGTGCTTCTTTCAACGACTTCACTGAGTGGCGAATACCGTGGGAAAGTGGCATTGTGCTTTCCCGGACGAGCTCAATAAGGAAACAGGTCGCTGGACGATCTGATAACTGAGACGCGGCTGTTTCAAACGCAAAAATACGGACGTGTCTTTTCCTTTCCAGGCACTTTAGTTTGTCGAGCCGATTGTGAGGAAGCATACACAATGAAAAAAGTAGGAACTCTGTAGGGACGGTACACACTTTTCACTTCGGCTTTCAACAGTGCCGATTCTCTGTGATTTTCTTTGTTTTCGCTTGCAGGAACCGGCTACGCTTTCGGCTCGAAGAAAGTGTTAGATATTCTCAGAATAGAAAAGGAAAGCTGGGCTTTCGGTTCATTTTTTATCTATCTCCGACCCGGGAAAATAGAAAAAAAAAATTAGCTAAGCCCACCGCGGATTTATGCAGGATCAGGGAAGTCATTGCTTCAGGAGTCACCGAAGCGAAGCGCGTCGCTACTTGCGGGGTCGCGTGTTCTTTGGTTGACGCCCGTCCCGGAACGCATGCGTGTTTGGGAGCGAGCAGAGGCTGAAGAACGAAAATACAAGAGGGTCAATGAAAACAGACAAAACAAAGTAAAACCACAACGTACAAACGTTGACGCGCGTGCGTGCATGCACGAAGAATTCTCCACGGTCTATACGCGTGTTCCCCGAAGATGCCAGGTGCAAACGTCGAAGCCAAAAATATCCCGATGCTGGGCGCCAGGTCGCACGTATATGAAACTGCTCGGGATTCTCATTAGCTTGCTTCCAAGGAAAAGATGGGCATCTGAAAGTCTCGTAGCGTGATTTTATTTCATGGACGTTTTTTTAACATCTTGTGAGACAAAACAAAATTATTGTGGTTTAACTCTGGTTAACCCTAGTTGAATTGCGATAGCATCGGCGGAAACTTCTTTTGCCTGCTACAATATTCCCTTATCATGCCCTGTCAGTGTAAGGTGGGGACGCTTAAGCTCATCCTTTAAGAGTATGACACGAGACCGTAAGCTACCAGCCCACATATAAATGAGAAGGGTTCAATGCTGCTGAACCGAATGTGGAGCGAAATCATTAGCTGCAGGTGACCGAGCATTCTTCCTCTTCGTCGTCATCTTCTTCTTTTCTTTCTTCTTCTTCTTCTTCGCCTTCTTCTTCTTCTTCTACTTCTTCTTCTTCTACTTAGCCTTTTCTTCTTCTTCGTGGCTGTTGAATGTCAAACGTGGCCCTTCCCGAGAGGAGCAATGGGCCGAAACCTGTCGTAGTATTGCTATCGCAATAAAAAGTGGATGAGGGGGCAATTGTGCTAAAGTCAGTAAAAGCTGAGACTCTATGCGGCCTTCTTTGATGAAATGTCGACTGAGAATACCCCAACGCAACTATTTTGCACCGTGGACCACACTGATAATTTTGCAACATCACTATCGGAGATTTGCGTGTGTAACGTTTCAACCTAGGCGCTACCTTTAACCGGTCTCGACAATATTCCTACCACAGACGCTCGTGTTGTAAGCCACTTTCAGCGATAAAGATACACTCTTTGTCATCTAATGGGCAGTTGGGCAACACCTGGCATTTTTAGAATACCATATATTTACAAGATCTTATGGTTGCTACTGGGCGCTCACATGAATATTCGTGCCAGATGACAAAGCGTGTTATTTCAGGTGACGAGAAATGGTCTTAAGGTCACGATTCCTGGAATGTCTTTAGCGACGTTTCGAAGAAAAGCCTGCTAAATTAGAAGCTTGGCGTCGTTTCCGATAATCTTAACGGTTTAATGACCGAGTTCATTGCCACTGTAATCAGACGCTAAACTTTAGAGCATAATAACTGTGATTTTATGTGCGCGTCTTGGGAAGCAGCCGCTATGTTTAATGTTTTTTCGCTTTCTGCCTCTTACTAGTAGAAGTCTTCATAATTTTCGCCCCTCATTTTTACAGCAATATATTTTAACAAACGGGGAAAGATCAGGAGACTACGCTATATTATTGTAAAATAAAAATGCTGAAAACCCACTGAAATTGCCCCTTAAAAACTAAACGTAAGCTTCTTCACTCTTACATCTTTTCTTGCAATAGTTTCTTGGCCCAAATTAGGTGGTTCTGACCTCTGATGTCGGTGTTGCTCTGGCAAGTTCAAACCTCTGGCGAATTTAAAATACCTGATAGAGAAATGAATCGGAGCCATTTCTTGGCCCCCTATAATGAAACAGAGCCCGTGTTTCGCAAATATGACGCCTCGTTACCGCATGTGCCTACCGAATCACAAATACTCCCCGAAACCTCGCCCGCACTCATCTAATACGTTCACTTTATTTCTTACGGCGGGAGAAACTTTGACATCCCTCTTAGCTCCCATCAGTCGTCTCCGAGCTTTGTCAAGACCGACCCCGCACACGAGGAAAGGTCGACGGCCTACTAGTCGGTTGCATGGCAGCCTCCGGCAATATATCCCACACAAGAATGATAAACTAGGTTCCCATACCGGCAAAGGCGCGATTGGCCCCTGGGGGAGGCGACAGGGTGCTTTTACACAGCGCTGATACCGTAAAGCCTTCTGTGAGGTCATCATTCTCCTTTGCTTTCATAGCTTCCCTTGGCCCATGTTTCGCCTTTCGTCGTGCGTTTCGAATAAATGTACTACCAGCGGTGCTAAAACACCATACTTTTTGGGTCTGCCTTTTATAGTCGGTTTCTGCATTTTTTCGCGCAAAGTAAAACTGCACAGCGACTTAATACGGCTTTCTGTGCGCGTCTATTGATGCATGTTTATGTTCTTTTCCTCCAAAAGCTACAGGAAAAGTTCTTGGCTACAAATTGCATGGTTACCTCCCCACACTGAACAATAGGATATATCTGCGTTCTGCACTTTATTTAGTTGCCTGCAGAAGCAGGTTCTTACTCCCTGTACAGTGTAGAAACCAACTAGGTGGCAACACGTTGCTCCTGACAACAGGTGGCTACGTTCAGAAAGTACCAAGTCGCTGAACTCTCCGTAGTTATCGTACCCCTGTAGTTAACATAACATAATTATTTTTTCAGTATTACAGAGTGGGGGACTGCCCACGGAGTACGTGCATCAAAAACGGTTTCCTGAGTTGATCAAAATCTGGCCGCTTACTGGTAGTAGCGGCGCCCGCGGTCATTAAAGGAAACTTTGACCGAATTGCAAAATTTGATACTGCTCAGATAAATGTACAGCTACGTAGAAACTAACGCAGTTGAAAATATTCGACAATAAACTGTTCAGACGTTAACGCGTATAAATATCACGTAAGTAAAAGAACAAAGAAAATAAGCCGTCTTCGAAAAGCAAATAACAAAGGTAAATAGCTTTTTCTTCCACATGTAGATATCGGTAGAGTCCATAAGCACCCAGAAAGTGCATTCTAAAACTGGCCACTTTTTGAGCTCAAGCTTCCCAACTTATACTTTCAAAGAGCTCTGATAACATCATAGTATATTATAACGATGGTTGAAATTTGAGCAAAAACGGCTATTCTGAAGCTATCTACAGCAACAAGTTCAAGTTTCTCTAGTTTGGATCTATCTGTACCTCTTCTCTTCACGTGGTGACCTCACGCCAGTACTCGTTTCGCCCCTTTCCAACGAGGGGGGGGGGGGAAGAGCACAAACCTGAAAAGTCTTCAACCAAGGCTCAAGCAGGGACAATATCTTGTATCAAGGGTCCTCTATATCGACTCAAACGAATTCCAAATGACACGGCTGTCTCAAGAGATCGCCTCCCCTTAGCTGAACAAGCAAAATTAGCTCACTGGGACCACACTGGAAGGAACCATGCGCTTCTTTTTCGCTTTCCCGCGAATGCATTTTTTTTTTGTTTTTTCAAGTGCCCTTGTGATCGTTTTGGCATTGGCAGTCATTCGTTGCAATCACTGCTTTATGACCGAGACTGCACTACCAGAACCATAGCGACGGCTGGTGTCTGAAGCACCATCGTTCCAGGACCACGCATTTCATCGTCGAGACCACGCGCACCTCTCAGACCTTGGCTAGCACGCAGCCTAACGAGCCTTCCATTCAGATCCGGACAACAAAGCGACCATTACAAGACACGCGCATCGCTACCCCTTGTGCGCTCCTGTTTGGGGTACGCAGCATCTCCATGCTGCTGGCTCTGCTGTAGTGCCATCGTCGCCGGCTAACCCCCGACCTTTTCAAGCCCCCCTTCCACTGGCTCTTGTTCCAAGTAATCAAGGAGGGCCCGGTCATGAAAAGCGGCGTCGTGTCCCCATTTCGCCAGTGATCACAAGGCTACGCGGCCGCCGCCATGTTGCAAGTGGCGGCAAAAGCCAAGCCAGAAGCCAGCCCCGGGTCAAAGGGACGCGTACGCACGCACTCGTGCCTGCCCACTTCTCCGCCATTGTAGGAGGCCAGCCTCAATGCTGCTTCTGCTTGTTGTGCCTGCGCGTGGATGTGCACTGTGGGCCCGCAGGATTGTCCAATTGAAGAGCGTATCGTAACGGCGACTCGGTACGTCGTCGTCGTCGACGTCCCTGACCTTGGCGTCTTACGGAGGGCTCAAATATAAGTGCGCTCCCTGGAATGTTAAAAATCGCAAAAGCTCCAGGTCAAATGCAGGT
Source organism: Amblyomma maculatum (assembly GCA_023969395.1). Classification (NCBI taxonomy): domain Eukaryota; kingdom Metazoa; phylum Arthropoda; class Arachnida; order Ixodida; family Ixodidae; genus Amblyomma; species Amblyomma maculatum. Next base: position 292,717 of record JAJIZL010020227.1, on the reverse strand, counting down.
CACGTGCCGCGGACTTGACCTCCACTCCTCAACTCCATTCGATGCGGCGATCATCTGCCCTAAGGAAGAAGGATGCAGTAACTTCGGCGTCGACTGCTTCAAGCTTGCTTTGCAGTTTTCTTTTGAGCTTCTTTTGAGCTGTTCTTGTCTTCCTATTTTCGTCGCGTTCGAACAAAATCGTGGAACCACTTTTCGTTTCGGCGTTCGTAAAGGCTGATGGGGGTGTGCTTTTGGTTTCTCTTATGCTCGGTAGTTTCATTTTTTGTGCTGTGTCTCTTTTCCTAGCCACTGCGCCTTGCCGTGTACACAGCGAATTGCGGTCACACCGTCCCGCCTCCGAGCCAGCTCCCCGATTGCGGGCGGCCGTGCCCTACTGGCTTCTCCGGGGAGGACCTGCTCGCAGCCACCGATTCCCTTTTGTCTTGTTCTTGGATTCTTGTGGTGCGGAGCTTCGCACAAATTTGGCAGCTTCCAAGACTGGTTTTGCCTCCCCGTTACACCTGTTTCGGGGGTTCAGCACCTCACCTTTCCCCCTTGGAACAAGTGGCCGCCAGCCCGTCCTCAAATTAGCACGTGCTTCTGTTATCGTGTGTGTTGTTATGCTTCCACGTGGTGAGGCTTACCGACACACTGTCAGGGCCGAGCTGCCAGCGGTGCCCTGTCTGACACGAGTGTCAGAAGAATGTTTCGTTTCGGTGTTGTTTGAACGCTGCGCTACATTACCAGCCCCACCGCCAGGAATTGGTCATGCTGATTTCTGGTTTTGTATTCAAAGTCGCTAGGGCACTACTACGAACTTTATAGATCAGCAATAACTGTCTTAAAATGATCTTGCTATACAACACGGACCATACTCTATGACGTATACATCGCAGGCTGGTATTGTGGCACCGGCATGCTCTATTTACGCGTATACATGTGAAAACAATACGTTTATTTTTTTTCTTCTCTTTGTCTAGTGTCGTAATACATGCACAATTCTCGTTCATATCTGCCTCATATTTGTTTTTGTTTCTATAATATGTTTCACCATTTTTGTACCCTATACATTTTACATTCTGGATTTGCTTTGTGCCTATGATCATGTCACTGTGTGATCCTTATATGCTCTACATACACTTCTCTGTACTAACATATGCCCACCTGCAACGATCCCAAATGGGATTAGCAGTATCTGTAAATACATAATAAATAAAGCACCCTCGGAAATCTTACCCCTATGCTTTTCTACCTCACCACTGCACCTTGGTAAGGCGCACTAATTTCGCACGGGCAACTTCATTGTCCCTTAGGTAAACAAACACAAGGCGTTAAGTGCTTTTTCTTTCTTCTAAAATATAGCTACGCATAGATTCGTTCTGCAGTATACCTCTTTAATTTCCAATTCAGTTTTTACTACAGCTCTTTTTTCTCTCTTTCCACTTTCACTCCCACCTTCCTCCCTTCCCTTACGGTGCAGTTGAGGTGTCCACAGATAGCAAGTGAGACAGTTACTGCGCCTTTCCCTTCCTGTAAAACATATTTTTTTTATAAGTCGCCGCAAGTTTTCCAACTCACACTTGCATAATTTTGCGGAGTAATGAGTCAAAATTCAAGTTGTTTAATGAAATTGATTTTTTGTAAGAAATGCAGAACAATAACAAAATTCGAGATGGATATTCAAAAAGGAATGTGATACCGACAAAAACAAGAACAAGAGACAACATCCATGTAGAATTACGCCACGGATGTTTCACTTATTAGAAATTAACAGCATCCTTCAGTTTTGGTGCTGCATTCGATTTTGCCACCCACTGGCTGCCGTTCGCGAACGTCTTCGAGCTTGCGGTGCTCGCGGGATAGTCAGTAAATGTTGAGTTGCAGACCAGAGCCGCCATGTATAGAATTTGTGTCATCTATTCTAATTTCCCCCCCGAAAATAAAAGGTTACAAATGGCCCCATCCTCCACGCAATTTAAGCATTTCGGTGATTATAACGCCTTCTTATATCCGACCAAGTCGTCAAGTAGATTCTGACGATAGCGGGCACAAGGCCTCACTAAGTCCTTATCTACCGCCACCAACTCCGGCTTCGAACTATTTTGTCGCATTGAGTGAGACGGAGCGCAAGGTCTATGCACGCGTATGGAAGTAGGCACATATTTTCCCTTTCTCTTACGCAAGGTCCTTGTAATTGCTCCTATTTTTACCTTGCAGACTCCGCTTGGCGAAGAAATAATGCCTCGCTCAAGGCATGCTGCCAGAAGGGCAAAATGATTGCTGTGACAGGTCGTCTATCAATATCGCATTTTTTTCTATTTCCTCGTTTTATCTGGTGGTGGACGACAGAAACCATTTGCAAGGACTGATGGAGCGAAAGGAACGCTCGCAAGTTAGAATGTAGCACTCACAGCTCAGAGACAGCTAAGCGTTCAGCCTACCTGTTTGGTGTACGCAGAAGGGAATTTCGTTCAATCACTGCGAGTGCATTAAGATTGCACCTCATACAAGAGACGGACAAATTAACGATCGAAATTGGTACCTCTGATCTCCTCCAGTCCCTGCTGCCGCAAGAAAGGAAGCGGATTCAAAAGGAGAGCAATCAGAAACGAGGAGAGGGGAAAAGCGTGGCTCATGGCAGGATAATTACCGTTAACGTACCTAGCATTTAATAGAAAGTAGGACATTTTGGTTGACTATTTGGTTAATTTTGGCATGAAATAAACAGCGAGAACTCAGCGCCCGTAGGTGAAACCAAGAGAAGACATTGAAGGAAGTGAAGAAAACCTTCAATGTGCAAAGAAAATGGATAGAGTGACTCAGTAATGCGTCACAATCGTTTTCCTGGAGTCAACTTTTCTTTATAGAATAACATCGTTAAACTTTAGTAGTTACCCGTGCATGGCTGATCGATTCATTGTTTGTTTATTTATTTCATCTTGTATACTTTATTTCTTTTGCCACTCTTTGTGAGTTTTCGTCGTCTTTGTCCTCTTAGGTTTTATGGCCCTTTACACCATATCTGAAGTTGGCTACATCTTATTGCATCGGCCACTACCTTCGTATATATTGTGTACGTTTTGTTCAATAAGTGTTAGTCATCCGCTCAGCGCTCTTTCCGGTACTCCTCCCCCCTTTTCCTTCACCTTCGGGCAAGAAATTTGCGCTGCTTTTTTCGTGCCTTAAGGGAAAGTGTAGGTTCCGGGATATTAGTATGCACAGGTATGCTCCATGCAATCTTTGTTTGCCATCCTTATACATACAGACACATAGGCAGTGTGTTTGGTCGCCTATAAGCATTTGTGTTTAAAACCTACTTTGGCAATCAATGTGCCGTGATTTTAGAGATAATAGCCATTATAAGTGTGTCGTACCAACTTGCACGAAAATTGATTGATTTAAGATCCATTTCCCGCATTTTCAGCGCATACAAGGGCAGGTGTGTTGAAATGAACGTCACTGAGGCACATTCGTACATAGTGATACACTATCGAAGTGTGCACTGATGAACTGTCCCACTTGATCTTTATTTATTGACTGTCAACAGGAAAAAATTAATTCGCTGCGCGTGTAGCTGGGAACCTTTTACAACTGGCTTTCACTCACAAGTAGTTCATGTGTTCTCAAGTTCCTTAATGAAAAACATTCGGCTAACTGGTTGATATTCATTTTGCTGAGTGTCGCGTTCCCTATGCTGATCTTACCAGAGGTTTTTCTCTTGGTTATTCCCCGTCGTTACTTCTGAACGACTGATTGCGATTCGACCGTGTCGTCTCTTTTTCGTGTCTTAATGAGCGCAGCGGGCAGTAAGGCACTGCAAGTTTCTATCACTTGATGGCACAACAAGAAAACATTCCCAGTTCCATGGCTCAACACACTCCGGCAATTCAGCATTTTTAAGCCCCAGCATTCGGCAATGCTTGAAACTAAAAAAAAAGTAAAAAAAAAATAAAGAAGCACAGGCTGCCAAACGCTTTGCGGCAACGGAGATGTTTGACCGTGCTGAGTAGCACAGTATGAGCAACATCCCCGTTTACTTTCTTCCTCTATTTCCTTCACGTTAGGTAACATCTTAAACGTTTCTTTGTTCTCAAACGTCTTGCTGTCTTGGAACAACAGGGCTGAAAACGCAAGGCACACGCAAGAGCTATCAGCTAGCAAACAATGGTTCCTCTCTCGTGCTGCTTCGTGAAAAAAGAGGGATATGTGCAACACCGCAGTGCAGCGCTTCTCCAAAGCTTCACCAGAACGTGCTTAAGTCTAGCATGTTGGCATTGTTTCACGCAGAAACCGGACACAATGGCTGGTCTGCACCAAGTAAAGAGCGTGCAGGGTTCTTTCTGGGAGGACGTCATTATGCGACGTGCTATCTATGTGTAACCATTCATTCCCATCAGTACCCGGTCATTACAAAGACATATTTGTACACAATAATCACCAGATGTTTTATATCTCGTCTCTTCGCGGCTCACGGTCTGTTTTCCAATAGCTCGCCGAACCACTCGTAAAAGTATGATCGAAACAGATAAAGCTGAAACAATACACTAAACCTCTGAGACAGCTGGATTTGCTGTCCTTGAAATTCTCCACTAAGCATCACGTTAACATTCTCAACAGTCCAGATCGAGGGTAAATGCCTAAACTAGGGCATTTACCCTCATACACACAGCTCATACATAAGAGCATACAGCGGGAAACTCACTGAGACCTAAACATTGAAACAATATGTAAGGGAAGGTTTTGGACAATGTGTTTTGTTCTAAAACAGTAGGACGGAATGTCTTTTGGCATGTATTCGATCTAATTTCGTTTTTCTGCTGGAAAACGGATTACATGCGAAAACCGTTTTAGTTATTTACAGCACCCCATTTTCTATCATAACCACCCGTCTCGACCTCTCTGAAAGGTAAGTGTTCATTTTAGGCTTTATATTTGCCAAAAAATAACATTGAACCTTTCTTAGTCCAGATTCGCATCTTAAACGACTATAGACACCTCATTTTTGGTCACGTGTTTTATTATTATTATTTTTTTTTGCAATGATGTTCGAGACATTTGTATAAGTGCTATTGCCCTAAGCTCGAGAAATATTTTATGGTCAAATTTCCTTACCTCTTCAGATTTCGGTTTCAAAAGCCAAGCGATGGCTATGACATGAAAGTTAATTATAAGTCCCATGAGGGGTGGAAAAAAAAAACTTGGATATAATCGCTAATCCATCGTCTTATTCACTGCCATGCGAAGGAAACCTGTCTCAAGAATAAGAATCACAGAGTGAAGAAGAAGCTATCGTGACGGAGTTCTTTTTCTTTCCACCGCATCACCTAGACTTCACTTCGATGGCACAACAAAAATGTTTACTTTAATGTAGTTATCGGCTACAGACGAAAGCCAGGTGGTAATCCATGTACTGGCTCACGTATCATCAGCGAGAAAATAAAATGCGACCGTAGTTCGGTATCTGTATGTCTTTAAGACGCCGCCTGAAGCGTGTTCTACGCGTGAATGTGAATTGCAATCTCGAATTTTATTTGTATCGTTCTTCGTAACAGAGCACGGTATGTTTTGTCGCGTTCAGGTCTTCTTTTTTTCGGAGGCCCCACACACTCTATTCTCCAAAGAGCACAGAAATTGGGTGGCCGTGAGGAGTAAAATAATTAAATTACTTCACCCTACGAGAAAAAAGGAAGCATGAAGAGATATTTTGTCGATAACCTAATGATTTTTGAAGAATATTTGTCCACATGGCACTGGCATTCAGATTGCTCAACCCGATTCTTTAAGAACGGATAAGCGTATAGCTGCGTTAGTCCATTTTTTTTTTTTTTGCCTTGTAAACTAAAATAAAGGCACCAAAAGCAAATTATTCAGCGTCCGCTTGCACAACATGTTACCCTCTCGAAAAGATGCCTGTGAAAAGACATTTTTCCACTTTCATTTATTTTTCTCCCGTCTGTCAGTCATCCCATACACACTGGAAACGTGAGCCGTCAATCTCACCGCGTTACCTCAAAATAAATTCCTTCTTAATAGCGTAGCGTCGCTTTCTCCTCGTTGACAGCCACGAGACTGCACTTGCCAGGTGATGGCGTCCCTCGCTCAGGACTCTCACCTTACGCGGCATCAGATAGAGGCAAGGATCTCCGTCCGTCTACGGCTGTCGCGAATGACGTTTCCAGCGCTTCCGCCATTGCAGCCTCATACAAAGCGTCTCGTGTGGGCTGCTCCGGCGCCGCCTGTCATACGCCAGATGTATGCGTGAGACAAGGACGGCCACTGCTACTGTCCGCCTTAGAGCGATGAAAAGAATGACCTCTCTCGCATAACAAGCCAGGTGTCAGTCTGTCCGTACGTCTGACTGCGGCTTTCACCGCTTCTTTGCTGCTAGGACAGGGCTGCCACCGTTTCATAGGGGAAGGCAGCGTGGCTTCCTGTGCGGTTTTGGTCTACCTTCCTGTCTTCAAGGGGCATGGGTACTTCCTTTTTCTTAAATCATCAATTCGGCTGATCATGCTTTCATGCTTGCAAGAATGTGTGAGTGAGTGAGTGAGTGAGTGAGTGAGTGAGTGAGTGAGTGAGTGAGCGAGCGAGCGAGCGAGCTAGCTAGCTAGCTAGCTAGCTAGCTAGCTAGCTAGCAAGCGGGCGAGCGAGTGAACGAACAAACGAACCAACCAACCAACGAACGAAACATTTCAAGGGCCTCTTCCGAGCTAGGAAGGAATATCTTAGTAACTGAAGAGACTGCTACGGCGCAGTGGCAGGTGTTGGGTTTAGAACGTGGCGGGTGGTGTCGTTCCCGACGAGGCGGGAGGACCAGCCGAAAGTCCGCTTGATATATGAGACCTGTTGTCTAATGTAAAATCAACATGACGAGGCGATGAGGGGACACAATTTACTGCATGTCGCCAGGCGACCAGGAAAGCACAACGGTCACGTCTGTGATGGTTATCCCTGCGCAAAGGACACGTTACTATGTTCGAGAGCATAGAGATTCGAACTGCAGTTTTGTTCATTGCCGGTATTTCGTCAGTGAACCGTCTAATTGCTCCAGTGCATTATGTGACAACCGAAGTGTCTATATGTGATCTGTGTGATCTATGTGTGATGTGAGAACATTTTATCTTAGGCATATGAATTTCAATGCCAAAATATACATAATATACCTGTCTTTGTTTTTCAAATTATTCAGTTTTTATTGCCTGCTTGTTTATTTTTATTTATTTTTAATTTATCACATTCGTTACACAAGCATGGCATTGCTTTTAAACGGATGTGGCAAATGTGACATTCATCAGTCACGGTCCTGCTCATTCATTCAACGTCTTCTCCGATCTGTTTTAGTTCCGTTTGTTCTTCGCTGCTCTGTAGCATTTTAGCAGCGGTGTACCGAGACTGAAGTTCCGTCCAATTTAAGTCCAGGCTAACCCACGAAGTAGTTTCATTCTACTTCGTGTATCCAGCTTTCCTGCTCCGCTTTTCAAAGGAACAAAAAAGGTTGGCTCCTAAGGAATTAAATCTTAATAGCGTCTCGGAGTCCAGAGTTAAAAAGCGCTATTGTCCAGTCTTCGGCGGCAAGGACAACTAGTTTTGGCGACCGGCGTCGAGATCGCCTCCTACGCTGGGCAGTCTACGCTCTACCTTGTATCGCTACTCCTGTTCCTAGTCAGCGTCGCTACCCACCCACTTGGCCGAGCCTGCTCCGACAGGGAGCCATGCACGCGAAGAATTAAGGGTGTGGCGGCTTAATGCAGAGCACTGCCGCTGGGAGTGAATACTCACATACACACGCACGTGCGCACACACGATCAGTGTGTAAAAGAACCAAGCGAGGTGAGCGGCCATTTTATCTTTTTGTTGCTTTTTTTTCCTCACCCTAGCCACTCCGGTTCCTGTGTGCGCTGACGTCACAGCTGCCTTACATGCGAAAGCACGTGCATCGCAACAGAGCCTCTAGCGCGGGTGTTGCTAGTGGCTGGAAAAAGCAATACGTGTTTACTTTTTTTTCCTGAAACCATTTCTAGTTCTACGCAGCGTGGATGAAAGAAACCAAAGCGGAACGTTAATTGTAGCGACCATTCAATACTTGCAAGGATTCGTTCCCCTTCCTTTGCTACACCATGTCACTTACAATTATGGCCAGATTGTTTTGAGGTCATATCTTCCTTAATTCGCTCCTGTAATTCCTGGCACCTAATCATCCTTGAAGCCAGCATCGCAGCAGCTAACCGACATTGCTCTTTCAGCTGCCAGTTAGTTACGACTCATGCTTAAAATAGAAATAGTCATTCAAAGAAAGAATCTCTGCGACAGACACAGTAGTCAAGGGCTCCGGAAATTGCGACCAGTTGAGGTTCTTTTACAATAACTGACATCACACAGCACACGCACGCCTAGCTTTTCGTCTCCATAGAAACGCGGTCACGGCGGCCAAGATTTGATCCCGATAGTCGAGTGCCCTAACCACTGCACCACAGTGATGGGGCCGTTTACGAGTATTGTTGTTTTCATTAAGTTAGATTGGATAGAGGAGATTATGAAGTTTCTGGAGATAAGGTAGCGGCAACTGGTCCAATACTGGATCACCTGAAGAAATATGGCGGAGACATATGCCTTTCAGAAGGTGTAGTTATCTTGTAGTGGATGGTGATATCGAATAGTTTCTCTTAGCTTGTAGTTATGCAATCGTGTCGCGAGATTTCGCGTGTGTAATGGACGAGGTATGATACCAGGAGCTTTACTATAAAGCGGTTAGAGCCTATGGCAGCTAATTAATGACCGATAATATGGTTTGTTCATCAGCCTCATGCTGCAGTCTTACGACTTTCGGTTTCCCAAATGCGAGATGATGGACCGAGAAGAAAACCTAATTTGGTAAAATTAAATAATATGCATTCACCACGCAGGCAAAAAAGACAAGCTTAAAACGCAGCCGCTGAGGTTAAGTGAAGATCAATTGCTTTGCTCCCAAAAGCGCCCACTACTACCTTTCTTAAAATATACATCTTTCAAATTCGACGAAGCCATTGCTTATTTCAGCCACCTCAACATAGTGTGCCTATACGTTAACCATAGTGTTTTCTACGATATAATATCTTTTTTAGCAAGACATTCAGTCAATAGATGCAACTGACCCATCCGTGTTATCACGTGGCATCACTGATAGAATGCATGCTAGGACCTCGCAATCGCTAACCAAAGGAGAACAGAGATATGAATAAATATACACGAGCGCGCTGAATATTATACACTTCGTAACCAATATATATATTGATGAATATCTTAACACCGGCTAATGTATTTATATGATTCGATTAGATAAACCTTCTTGGGTGAAGGCGGGTGCGTGAGTCTACTGTGAATGTCGCACATTTGACGCAGTTCCGTGTCCGTTGCAATGCACACAACTCGCTGGGATACTGCAAACAACTTCCTCTCCCCACCGCGCTGCACAGCTCCAGTGCACGCGACTGTGGCGGTGTCGAAGCTAGCCGAGAGCGGTGGCCGTCGTAAGCCACCGCCACCACCAGCGAGGGGACGAAAGAGGCAGCCTTGGCACGGATTGTCGGCGAGTTGTTCACCTTCGTCGCTGCTGTGGGGCTCTTTTCGAGAGCAACGCGTTGTTAGCCCAACGGCACCTCACGCGTGAGGCGCACGCACCATCGATGGTGGTCCTTGACGCGGCGAAAGATATATAAGACGCCGACTGTCGTCTACTCGTGGCAACACTGTCACCTAACTCCCTTGGCGACCCCGCTACTCTTGGTAGTTGCCGTCTTGGTTCTGGTTATCTCGTTTTCTTTCCCCCATTCGTATCTTTCTTTTCCTTTCTTAGTCCAGCTCAAACGCTGCCCTGACTTCGTGCGAGACGCGTGGTTCTTGTTCTGTCACCTAAGAGCGTTACGTGCACACTTTTGTTTTTTTTTTCATTACGACGTTGGATGCCATCATCATAAGACTTCAAGTATGTGCTGGACAGATACGATGCGGTTCAGAAATCGCCAAGAGTGTAGTCCACTTGAGACAAAAGCTTAAGCCTTCATTGTCTGCTTGAAGATCTACTTGTGGCCTTTATTTCAGCACCCTCATACTGCTGTCAATCCGCCGACCTTTCATCCGCCTAGCAGGATAGACATATCTCCCCATCTACTGAAGATGTATGCATTAAGTCAAGGCTCTCTGTTGGGGCATAAACTAATGGCCTCAAAACATTTGCTGTCAAAAATAAACCACTTATACCAGTGCGCAAAGCTTAAACTAATTAAAAGATGCATTCTTAGCCTTCAGACTTTCATTTGTGCACCGGGAAGCTCTCCTGTTTACAATGCATTGTTGGTTCCAAAGGAGGTCCCTGAAGTCTTCATATGTGTACACTGTATACTCTATAAAAATCCAGGCCGCGCACTATAAGTAACAAACGAAATTCGAACAGCGGAGTGTTTGACGAAAGGCCTTGTCTACGTCGTCGCACCAGATCGGCGCATTAATCCGAATTGCAATAGTTATGATCGAGAATTTTTTATTTTGATGTTCTCTTCTAAACTTGCCTTTCAAGAGCCACATGATATTATCGAGTGATTTCAAATTAATTACCAATATTTAGCAGCAAGCAGCGGCTGTGGCTCTCATGAATGAACTGAGATCGCTCGGTTGCGTAGCTTATCGCTGTGTTGTCAGCGTCTGGTCGTGCTGCAGGTGCAAAATGTGAAATTTAGTGTCCAAGAGAGCAGAAGCAAACCTATCGCAAGCCATTTGGCTATATTGGACGATGACAGGCAGGCGCTGTAAACTACGCATTGGGAGGCACGCTCATTTCTTCGCATTCTGCTCCTTTCTTCCTGGCATTGCAAGGTGGTTCACTACGACACGGAACAGGTCAGCACGCGGCCTCCCAAATGCCCATATAAGCAACCAGCAAACCAGAGTGCGCAGAAGGTGCGGCTAAATGCTCTTCCCGCGCATGCCGCTAATTCGCGCTGTTGCTTAGCGCCCCCGGGTCCCCGTGTTTCCTTCTATATTGTTACAGACTAGACATTGAGCCCTAGACATTGAGCCCCTCTGTACGCTGCATACACATACACACCCACGTAAGCATAGGCGCCAGTGGAAGGCGAGAGAAAAAAAAAGGAAATTACAAAGGCGTTGACTTTTTGAAAAGAATACTGCATGAGTTTTTAGTACTGTTCATGACATAAGCAGGAGGAATAGAGAACAGATTTTAATCTGGTAGCAATTGCAAGGTCAGTAGGAACATAAAAGTGATTGACACAATAGTGACTTCTGATATCGATGTTTGCAACACAGGTATATTTTAAACATTGTACTGCATAACGAAGTTCAAATTCCAAGCTCATGCTTGTGAGGCGATGCTGCATTCGAAGGCAAGCTTTGTCGCGTCACTTGAAAAGTATTACATTTCACTAGCATTACGAAGAGCTGGAATTCCGTGACATGTCTGACCCTGATTTCTTTTGTGTGGCATTCTGAAATTGTAGCGCTGTTAGGCTTCGAAGCGAAATTGTGTCTGTTATCCCCAAGGGCTTCCATGAAGCTACAATAGTGATTGAGATAGCCATTGAGATCGAGCATGGGCGCTGTCATTGACTTCCAATTGCATCATGGCATGCCACGCGCTCATTCCAATGAAGTCGCCGTCTGCACCTTCATACATCGACACCTGAAGCCACTCCGTCAACATTCATTCGGTCTTCGCTCAATAGTTGTCGGTCGGAGGCCGTAGACGCACAGGTGTGAGCAAAGGCCTTCGGTGTGTGGAACGTCGAAGGGGTCTAAATCGACATCGAAGGCTGACGTCAGCAAGCATTCGATATTCCTGAAGGGTTGTCTGTCGGAATTATTTGACGTATGGTTCTGAAAGGTATTTGGTCTCTTTGACGTACCTGTACTCACCTATGGGGCTGAAACATGGAGGTTAACCAAGAGGGTTCTACTTAAGTTGAGTACAACCCAGAGGGATATGGAACGAAAAATGGTAGGGGTAACATTGAGAGATAGGAAGCGTGCAGAGTGGGTCAGAGAAATAACTCAAGTTACCGACATTCTAGTGGAAACTAAGAAGAAGAATTGGGCATGGGCAGGACATGCAGCGCGAAGAGAGGATAACCGATGGTCGATTAGGGTAACAAACTGAATTCCAAGGGAAGGAAAGCGTAGCAGGGGGCGGCAGAAAGTTAGGTGGGCGGATGAGGTTAAGAAGTTCGCAGGGGTCAAGTGGATGAAGCTAGCACAGAACCGGGTTAATTGGAGAAATATGGGAGAGGCCTTCGCCCTGCAGTATAGTCAGGCTGATGATGATGATAATGATGACGTAGTGGGTGTCGTGCAGTCATTCCCACGTTAGGACCGTGTCGCACTCGGGCGAATGCTGTTTTGGCCAGACTACCCTGACAGCTGAGGGCGCCTTCTCTTTCGCTGCGTTCCTGCTCGCTCCTGTCTGAAGATAAAGTTCTTGTCCGTTCCATGAAATGGCAACTTCTTTGATTTTCGGAGAAATATTCTGAGTAGCTCCAACACTGTTCTTGTTTTATTTTCCCTCTTTGATTCACCACTCTGTCTGGGATGCCGTCTGCGAGGTCCACATTCCAGGGAAGCCTGTGCGAAGAACCGGCTATAGCCGTAGCCGTCACAACAAAAAAGAGGAACGCCGATCTCTCCGAATTCGATTGAGCGATCCGGCCGAGGTTTCAGCTAAACGTCCTTGAGAAAAGAATCTGAGTGAGGCTCGCTTTCTACTCGGCCGCAGTATCAATTTCGTTGCCAAGCGTGCGATCCGTTCTGCCGCTTTCTCTGCGCCGTTGGGCTGGCCAAAAAAGTTAGTTTTCCTCTCTGATTGAACGCCGCGCCATAACTCGGTCCATTGTGGCGAATGACTGATTCCCGCCATTCTCCGTATCAAACGGGGCGGAGTGCCAGCAAATCATTCACTTCAATGCATCAGGGTTCGCGTACAGAATGCCTCGCTCATTGCTTACAGCCCTTGCCGACGCCTGCTGCTTCCAGCGTTTCCCGGCCCTCTGTCTTGTCTGGGTGTGTACATAGGCCTAGTCCAAGCATCTGTTACCTGAAGGCCGTTCCGGCTAGGAGCGTAAGTGGCACGCTGGGTTTTGCGGCGTTGTTTCGCTCGATTCCCTCGCAAGAAATCTGTCGCGTCCGCTGCCCCATTTCGCGTTAAGATTTTGCCGCTTCGCTTAAACCTTGTTGCTTTGGACCAACGCTAACGACCGGAGTAATGGTGGATCGTTTTGTTATGCAAGTTAGATTGACGAAACGTAGCAACAACACTACATGGTCTTCACAGTTGTTTACAGTTTAGGCTCAATAGGTCCGGTGTGTCAAGAAAGCATTTTTGAGTTGAATTGGATTCGAACTCTGTTCCTGCATTACGAATTGCCTCATGACATTTGACCATAATATACTTGTGACTGCACTTCGAGTAAAGAAATTCCTCAAATTTGATTACTGTACTATTTGCAGCTTTCCCTCCTACAGCTAGCTCCCAGGCTTCACCTGCAACCTGGCCTTTCTGTGGAGAACCTTCGACAGGTAATCTCACTCAACAGCTGAGGCTCTATATTGCTCTTCTCTTATGTGTGGATTCCGCCTTAGATATATACTTGCGCACTATCGGACTATTTATTTCTTCTGCACTTTGCATGCTCACCTGCTTAAATATATTTCGCTTAAGTTATTTTTTTTCAAAACAATGCTAAAATATAGGCGCAGTTTACGGTGAGCCGCCTTATAAACTCCGACATGGTGCTTAACCATTTCCTTTCCGCTGTCCGGGAACAAGTTAAAGGGAATATTTTTCAAAAAGTTAAACAAAACTTCTTACCTTTATTATTATATATTATTTCTACTCAAAAATTGTCAGCGCCATTACGGCGAGCCTCATTGCTAACTCCGCGCTGCCGTGGTGGCGCAGTGGCTAGGGTTCTCGACTGGTGTGTCCAAGGACTGGTGTGTCTACTAGTCCCACGGCTATCGCTCCAAATATTCTTTATGTATTTCGTTGCATATAAATAAAGATATCTTTGATTGATTGATTGATTGATTGATTGATTGATTGATTGATTGATTGATTGATTGATTGATTGAAAGGATACGGGATCACATTGCGATGTCAGTGCAAGTAATGAACCAGGTGGTCGAAATATTCTGAGCCCTCCATTAGTGCGTCTCTCACAGCCTGAGTCACTTTGGGACGTTAAATCCCAGAAATAAATAAATCAGTCATTGTGAACTCTAACAGGGTGATCAACCAAGCTCGTTGTCTTTCTGCTGTACAGGAAAATATATACTGCGACATTTTCCAAAACGCTGAAGAAAACTTGTCTTACGAATATTGCTACACAACGTCAACGCATAGCGCGCAAAAACTCCACGTCAGCGGCATTCCGTTCTCCAGCGACGAAGTGGACGGAGCATATGGAGCAGCATCCGCCTACAAGCAGGGGACCAGCAGCCGCTTTCAGCTGGCAAGTGGCCGCGTGGCCGGGAGCCAAGGCAATGTGCGAACGAACGCAAACACTGGCGGAGTCACGCCCGTCACCTCCCGCCGTTGCCACCGCGCACTGCGCCGTCAAAAGGCTCGGACGTTGCGTCACCCACGATCTAAATACCAGGAACCTTCTCCTCTCTTTCCCTCTGTGTGCACGCACCGGTACCCAGGAACAAAATTGCAGCGAAGGCTATTATGCGCTGCCAACTAAGCTCGCTCCTCACGTAGAGGTCAGTGAGATAGTGGGCGCACAAGAGTTTTGCTCGCTTTCGAGCATCCGATGAGGCACGGGATCCGGTGGAGATACGTGGAGTAGGGGCGCTTGCTTGGACCAGCCTAAACACACGGAGGTGTTACAATACGGGAACGACAACGTGTCGTAACACTTCGCCGCTACCAGGGAGGGTGGATGCTCGGTGCCATGTTTCAACAGGCTGCTTCCCAATTTCTTACGGGCTTTCCACGCCAGCTCATTAACTTGCGAGCAAGGCGCGCGTGACAAGGGTTTACATGAACTAGAAGCTCTTATCTCACTGCGAGTACAGAGCATAAACATGGCGACATCTGGCCGTACACGGTATGTACAGCAAGAAAATAGGTGCTGTTCTTAAAAATCTCATAAGGTTACGTGTTTATACATGCTCCGAGTTCAAGCAGTTTCCGCTCAAATTATTTACAGAAATACATTTATCAAAGCTGGCGGTTCAAGCTCAGTAAGTCACTGTGCACTTCGTGTAGACCGCTAACACTGATCGCGACTCGAAGCTGAAATTCTCAGCCTCGTAAGAGCATACATTAACAAACTGAGACGTTTTTCACCTATACACGTGATGCTGTAAATCTAAGCTACTCTTTACCAGTCCGATGAAGAACAATGTTATTTTGCGTAGTAAGAATGTGCAATGAACGGTCGCCGAGTAATGTAATAAAATTCTTGCATACACAGCCGATATTCGTGGTGGAAATTTAACGCAACGTAGCGACATCTTAAATGGCGCACTGAAAACCCTACTGCACGTATGAGACATTAGGAGGAGGTGCCACAGGAGTGAGCACAAGACCACTTCTCGATGGACACTCGAGTAAAAAGGAATACAAGTGCACCGACATAATTAATTAAGGGAGACGTGCAGATGAAGGAGTAGAAAAATGGTCTCCATGATAGACAAGCCGGATAAGATTAAAGAGAAGAAAGAAAGTTACCCTCTGCTAGTAGAGATTAATCGATTTAAGTGCGTCCAGCAGCCCACTTCCTATTTAGCAATTATCTTCGTCTGTCGAAATATTTATTAGTTCGTTTTCTGCATTGTGATAAACATTTCTACAGTCGAGGATTAGATGTGCTTGCACTTCAGGGACAGCTTCTGCAGGCACTCCTCGTTATGACAACTGACGTAGCAGATATGCTGTTAATTTGACTACGGCTTATAATTCGAATACAAGTTATTTCCCGGACTGCATTTATTTCTAATTATTTGTTCGTACAGTCTGCCCTAAATCGAACTCACTGGAACTAGACATTAAAACGAACAGTAACACAGGAAAATATACAGAAAGTCTTCCATGTCATTAAAGGTATGCTGCTCTGAGCAATGCGTAATCACTACGCACGCACACAACGGCCAGTAACAATTGCACAACACCAGCAAGAAAAACCTCACCATTACTTTATATTTCTGTACACTCCTTCAATACAGAACAAAAACTAAAAAGCCAGAATATGTTAGGAGATAAAGGCAAAGGCACTTTTCGAAATTTCGTCCTAGATTGGAATGAACTGACTGATTTCATTTTCTAACTTTCATATAATAAATTTTCTCGTTCATTCATTTAATCAATCAATCAGTCAAACCCTAGGGTAAAGAAGGAATCAATTATTTCTTGTTGAGAAGGTTTAGTTGATTAGGACTATCAGTAAATCTGCCCGGACCGTCACCGTATTTGCCGCAATAGTTTCGTTATGACTTTCGTCTACCAAAAAGAATCAGGCTACTAAAGTATCTTCCTCAGCCCTTACGCTAAAATCCGATTACTTCGTAAAAGGACCGCTAGGTGCCTGTTTCCTTTGCCCCCCAACCACTTCCGCTAGGATTGCGAGCGCTCCGATGTCGTTGCGTCCTTGCGAACCGCGTGCGTTGCTTTACTGTCCCCTTACGAAGAAGAAACAGAATTAAAAAAAGGCCTGATCAGGCGTTCAGTCCTTGTGACAAAAGTCGCGTGCCAAGGACGACCGGCACCGCATTTCCATTACGTACACACAACTCGAGATATCTCTTATTTTTCCTCCGCAATCGGCTTCGCAGTCTTACTCGCGTTTTCTATACTAACCCCATCCTAGCGAGGAGCGACTAGTAGAAGCGGATGCGAATATTATCCTGAAAATCATAGTGTGGAGAACGAAGAATACTCAGTATAGTCCCCTCGTTTTTTATCCGGTTGGAAAACACTAAACTTTTGGCCAGTGTACGTTGTTTCAAAAGGCAAGGATTAAGAAAATAGATGACCGAGAGAGGTCGGCTATGACTTGGTAAATATTCTGTACTATGTTACCTGCATTTTTTTTTTTTTTGGAACTCAGGTTCACCAGCAAAACTAAGCGGGGCGTCTAAAGCGCGGTTGAGCATATGTTATGATTTGGCTTGGTTTGGTTTGGTATGTGGGGTTTAACGTCTCTCAGCGACTCAGGCAATAAGACACGCCCAGCATATGTTATGCGTCCAAGAACGGCGATCTATGTATTCCCTGATTTTACTTTTTCTTCCGTTCTAACGCTACCCTTGCGTAGGAGCGGTAAAGCAACGAGGAAATGAGTATATATTACACAGTGCATGTGCTCTGTGCTTCTTGTTTAGTTTTGGGGTTTAACGTCTCAAAGCGGATCAGGCTATGAGAGACGCCGTAGTGGAGGGCTCTGGAAACTTCGACCACCTGGGGTTCTTTAACGTGCAGTGACATCGCACAGCACACGGGCGCCTAGCTTTTCGCCTGCATTGAAAAGCGGCCGCCATACCGCGTTCTTGGGCACAGTAGTCAAGCATCCTAACCACTGCGCCTACCCGGCGGGCTATGCTTCTTTTGACGGCAAAATTGCTTCTGATGTCAAAGTTATTTTTCAGCCGCTGAAATCGAAACTACGCGTTGAAATACAACTTCATTTTTGAATGACTTAATTTGTTTGAGTGAAATTCGAACGGGGGGGCAATTTACGCTCAATATTTTTCTAAAAGCCACTGAGAAGAACAACGCAGGCAATATCATTTGGATTATAACATTTTCTAAATGAATATTCATGGGACGTCGTCCCTCACTGATAAATGTTATACTTGAGATACTCCTTTCTGGAAGATTTTTTGCAAGACACGCATTACGTGCTTGGCTTGTCGAAATAGAAGCACGTAATGAATGTTCTACGGTCTATTCGGAGAGAGAGAAACACTTTGGGTTCTCCACTAATGCTTTTCGTTCTTCCCACGTTGAGGAAGAGGAAATCCACGGATGACGACCAAGTAGAAGGTTACTGCTGAAGCTTTGTAGCATAGAGTTTTCCTTCGTAGTGATTGCATTCGGGATTATAAGTCAAGTAACTTCCTAGCACAGGCGAAATTCTTACTAAATTCTTCCTAAATCCTTAGTTAACTTTATGCGCAATTCTGACCTTCCTTCCACCTTTTCAATTTTACCAACTGCGGCGTAACCAATGAAGCACTCTGATGGTTAGCACGACTAAGTCATTTCACTGGTAGAGTCCGACAGATTCAATTAAGCAGCAAAAGAAGCACTGAGTTAAAGATAATATGCTGAGCAGAACTATACATTACATTTTAATCGAGTCTTTTTAATGTCAGAAATAAAAGTTATTTAACAAAATTGATCACAGCAGTGGTCATGAACCCGTAACAGCTCTTGCTCTCAGGAAATTTTTATCTTCTGTTATTTCCTATAATATTGCCACCTAGCGTTGCCAGGTGGCTCATGACTGAGGTGTGAAAGGAG
>JAJIZL010020227.1:238077-274217 GCA_023969395.1 Amblyomma maculatum | reverse complement strand
AACCCAAATGACCAGACGTTGGTTCATCATGGCAAGCAAGGAGAATATCCTCACGGAGCTCGCATGGCACTACCAGAAGGTAAGTTCTGTCTTGGCTCTGGGAGTTTCTTTTATACAATACGCCTTGCCGTATGCAGAAAGAACCAAGGTGCCGAGATAGGTGTCGAGGCAGAATCGTATCACGCCCTTCTCATTTTTTTTCGGAGGGAGGGGGTAATGCCACCTAGCGTTGCCAGGTGGCTCATGACTGAGGTGTGAAAGGAGGACGAAGTTGAAGAGGACGACAAAAGTGTCGCTTGCACGTTTGCGTCTGTGCTGCTGTGTTCTTGTGTCTGGGCTACCCCCTGCTATCATTGGTATCCTTAGTCACCGTGTACGTGACAATATATTTAGGATCACTGTGGAATTCACAGTGCTGTGATGTACATGCTGGCATTTAATTTTCATCGTTGGCGATTTTTATGAAACTGAAATTGCGTATAACAACCGGAAAGACGAGTTCGGAGGAGAAATAGGAAGTTCTGGTCCTGTGCAGTTCCGAAGAAATACTTTACTAGTTACCGTGTTCGCCGCCCTCGCACAAATATAATGGTGGTATATCACTGTTTGATAATCGGGAGCTCAGCTTTCTCCTCAGCAAGTGTATCGCGTGTACGTATACATGTACCGCCCATGTCCGTAGTCCGCCCACCACCACTATTTAAGTATGCTTTTATTCTGCTCGCATAGATTCCCAGCAGGAAATCTCATGGCAAATGTTCGGGTCTGGCAAATGGTGTTGAGTCGTCTGATATAAAGCGATGACACCAAAACTTCTGCTTGAAGGCCCACCAGAAACCAGTCCACCTCAGAACGTTTCTTTTCTTGTTTTGTTTTGCTTTGAAAAATGCAGAATGTACAAAAGTTCCGCACTGAAAGACAAACACACTTCAGTGCATATTAGTGGCTCTGTGAATGTACGGAAGAGTGCAACGTACTGGTACACTTACGAGATGCATGTAAAAGTACAAAGAATTTGATTGTATGCAAATACGGCCTGCATGCCGCAGATAGGAGATGAGCGATGACGCGGTGCGTGACCACCGTATATTGTTAAATCGCGTGCTTCAATGCACGTGCGCAGATCACTACATGCTGATCAAGATGCCACCTACCGACTGTTCTATTTTACCAGAGTAGCCACGCGTATTCTATGCAGCGGATCCGGAAACGGCTCCAGCCCATGCTCGTATGGGCGTCGTTTGCACACGCCTGTTCCCACGCACTTGGAAGCAGACGCTCTTCATGCTCAGGAATAGAGCGGGGCAGAACTAGTTCTAGCCAGCCAACCAGCCGGTCGCACGTGCATAGAGGAACGACCTGTTTAGGACCACAACCTGGCGTCTCCGAGATGGCAAAAGGTATCAACGAGCACATCGCGGCCGGTATTGCAAGTGCGCCCCCGTCGGCTGTGGGCCAGTTAAGGGTGCGCACCCGATACCGACACGCCTTTCACGACCTCGCGCCGTTTGCGTCTGCCAGGCACGCTAGCAGTCGACCGGAAGTGAAAGGAGAAACAAAACTTCCGCAAAGCGCGTACAACAAGCGTTAATAAGATTCTTAACCGGAGAAAACTACGCCGCAAAGCTGCAAAAAATGAGCTGGCGAACGGCTTTGTGTGGACGCTGCTGATTGTTCTCAGACGGCCGAGAAAAGCCTGACGTAGATGCTTCCTAAGCAGCGTAACACCGCACATGACCTCACGATGTTTGTAAAGGTTAAATCTTCGAACAGTTAATTCGGATTTGGTCTAAGCTTCAAACGAGGGCTCGTACTGTTTGTAGTGTTTTGAGCAGAACAACAGCACGTTTGCTCTTAGCAGAATGCGTCAGCCGGATGTCTGAGAATGGAATCGGCAGCCTGGTTTCTGCGATATTCTCAGCGTGACTAACATGCGGTCTCCCCATTAACATTTGTATAGGAATTGTGATTCATTTTCTCAATGTACGCAGAACTGCCGTTAAGTGTTGCTCAGTACAAAGCAATATTAAAAAAAATTCTCCCCAAAATCATCTGTCTGACAAGATTCCGTCGTTACTTCAAGGAAAGCTTTAGAAGAAGAAAAAAAAAAGGAAATCGTGAAGCATCTCACTATTTAGGAAAATTGGGCGCGATGCGGAGATCCGCACACCTAGCGCGAAATTTTTCGAAGTCTGATGCAATTCGGAAAAAAAAGACGTTGCTGCATACCAGCTTAATCACGAATAAAGAACTCGTGCATCCTCATCGACACGCGTTACTTTGTTGGTTATTACAGGCAGTAAGCTACGGACTGCAGAGACAAGCCTGGCGTAGATGCTTCCTAAGCGATCGGTGAATGTGAACTACACAGGTGTACATATTGACCAAAACATATTTCTCATCGTTGGATGAGCTTTAGCTTGGTCTTAACAAAAGATATAGCTTGACCAATCATTGGTTGGAGGTTGTATAATCAACCCCCACCTTCCACAAGGATACGATGTCGTGTGGACTGGTCACCGCAAACATTCGACACTCCCGGAAAAAAACTGAAATCACGTGAACTTAGTGTGCTTAGCTATGCAAAGGAAACATTATAATACGAACTATACCTGAACTTTTCGGTAACATTCATGTGGTTAAAGATTACCAATAAAACGGTAGCTACATCCTTCGTTAGAAAACTAGCATTTTTTTGTAGTCTAATTGCCGTTCTATTGGCTTGGTTGATTTTGGTTTGCGGGGTTTAACGTCCCAAAGCGACTCAGACTATATGAGAGACGCCGTAGTGGAGGACTCCGGAAATTTCGACCACCTGGGGTTCTTTAACGTGCACTGACATCGCGCAGCACACGGGCGCCTTGCTTTTCGCCTCCATCGAAAATTGGTGTTCTATTCCACTGTAAGAGGCATCAGGCCATAAGCCACAGTATCCATCACTGCCAGCAAAAGAATGCGATACGTTTTTCTACCGTTTGAATCGCACACTGCATGCGGACGCGCACCTGAGCAGCTTCTCTTCGCCGTTGGCATCGTAGCCGGTATCGGAGAAATGTCAGGTGTGCCTTTTTTTGTGCTTTCTATCACGTTGGTAGCATACCCTCTCCTTACGGCCAGCAAAACGCCGTCTCGGCGCTGTCTCATTGGAGCTGCGAAACTCCCCTTTGTCTCGGAGAGAAGCGCGCACCGTTCAGCGAAAGCGCCGGCTCTCTTTGTCTCTCGTCGCGGATGAAAGATTACGGCGCGAACTCCAAGGGACTTCTTGGGCCAACGCGGATGGCACCCGGATATTACACAGTATGCCCATGGCTCTACAGACCAGCTTCTCTTCATAACTGGCATTCACGTTGGAAAAGAGATCTCGTATGACGTACGGATGTGCCTTTAGAAGCTTTTCCCCGCGGTCTATTGGCCCCTCACGATGAAGGCTGCTTACCGCGGATGCTATATTTCTTCTGAAGGCGTCAAAAAAAACTTTCTCTCTTCTCTACATTTACCTTGCTCCGCTCCCTTTTGCGAACTCTTCAGAGACAATAAAGGGCCAATTCTATCAAGTATAGCTTAAAAATACAGGTGCGGTCATTGAAGTGATTTTATATTACTGTATGCATTGTTAGAGTAAGAAGTTGTGTACCTTTTTTTATTTATTTTTTGTGTAGGTTTTTGTTACCTTCATCGCTTGTTTTTATCTATCCGTTATTTGCCTGCCGTAATCGTTCAGACTCACTGCATGCTAAATGTATGTTCATTACTTCTAAACATTCCGTCATTTGTTCAGACGCATGAGTGACCGTGAACGTGACCTCGTCGACGCTCTGTTTGCCAACGCTTTTCAATAGTTGTGCTCTTTACTTCTCGACTGGCATGCGTCTCTTACCCCTTCAGAGGCACTGCATCTTTGGTTGAAATTAGCCATTCATAAACCTGCAGCATCCTAAAAGGTGTGTGATCAATCCAAAGCTCTTTCCTGATTGCTTTTCTAGGAAGGATACTTTTGCATGCTGGCTCTTATTTCGATGACACTCCCCAGAGTATGACGCGGCAAAAAATGACTCGTATTGAATGTGAACGAACGCAAAATCTTCTGCTATGACAACAATTCCCCCACACTTTTAATGTACTGAGCTATAAAACTTTCTTCTCCTTGAAGAAAAAGCTAATGCTCAGAAACAATAATGCTTTGATTCTTTCATTAACTTCCTTTGTTTCTTCGCTTGCACAAAAGAATGACCTGCGGCACCCTCCATCTGTGCAAGCAAAACCTTGAGCAGTGCTAACTAGCGCACGTAACTTCTTTGGCTTTTTTTTTTTATTCTGCTGTCATATCATAAATTCGCGTATGCTCTTTGCTTTGCTTAAAGAGCCCGAAGTTACAAGAAATTTAGCTAGCGACTGTACAAGTGGGAGATCTCCACTCTGCGGAAACAAGTAACTAAAGTGCAACCTCAGCAGTCTGGAATTCAGGTCACCCCACCGCCAGGACATAAACATACACTTGATCAATTTTGAGGTGGACCCGCTCGCAGTTCTGACAAGCAACGCTTAGAAGTCGGAACTGATTCAATGACACAGCCTACATATATTGAAAGTCGAATAAAACACGTTGAAGGAAGAGAATCTGCAGACACTAAAGCCGCGGAGGAAATGAATTTAGTCGACCGACTCTCAAGACTGAATCTCTGAGACGAGAAGAAAGTGGTTGTTAAATGCGCTTTAGACCGCGCTACCTGTTTCATCGAACACGAAATGGCCCCTGTAGGGCAGTTGCGGCATTCCCTGATGGCCGCGCCTTCGAGCCTTCGAAGACGAAATGGCCGATATCCAGCATGAAAGTGAAACTGGATCTTCCGCTGCTGGTAGCGCTGAATGATCGTATCCTATTCGACTGAGCTAAATGTTATCCCCCCACCCCCTAATAAAATATAGAGTACCAGAAAGCAGTTGATAAAGCTGAAGTGGAGGAAAAACGAACATGACAAAGGCACGCCTAGGTATATTTTGCCGAACGCAGCGCAATCACTTCTTCCATCTCCAAGTGAAACACACCGCTGATGGTTCCTCTAGGGACAGGTCACTCAAGGAAGTGTTCGACTTGACTGGCCGACAGCATTGCGATATACGAGATTCCTGATGTACTTTGAAAAGCGTTGCATTCTCGTGCGGTCTGACGCTCAGTAAATGCATAAATGAATAAAAGAAAAACAACTTTTATACTGCGATAGTGGTCTCAACGGGCTCGATGACTATGTCAATAGGGTACTTGCTGCTTCTACGGCTATACAGGTCTAGTAGGTAAGTATACGTTAATCTTCCTAGTGCTGTCTAGACAGCGTTGTTTCCTCCAACCTCAATCTACAACTCCGTTGGCTGCTTGGTACGCGAGGTTATGCGAACCTGACGAAGGCTGAGCCAATGATCCCACAACCTTGGCACCCGTCGCACAGTACGTTAGTTGTGTTACCCACCCAAAGGCCACCATGAACATAAACACTATAACCAAAATGAACTTTCCTTCCTTCTTCTTTTTTACCTCCTCCTTCACCAAGCGACCGCTAAATAGTCAATAGACCACTGAGCCGGTTTGCCATCGCTACCTTCCGTTCTTCCGTATCCAAAATCTGACATAGCGCTAAAATTGTTTGATTCCAGGTGTACACAAGAAATTCAGGGGATTAATGAGCACACATGTAACAGGTTTTCTATCCTTGCTCATTTCAACGGCATGAGTGGGTTTCTGTGTTACACTGCTGAACACATTGCATCTTGCCGCTGAGCGCATAACCTATGCGGTTCTCCACGCGTTCTGCCATCATTGCACCAGCCACTTCCGCTACTGTTTTCTCCCTTTCCACGCGATCTACATGTTTCCAGCGGTTTTCTGGCCTTTAAATTTGCGGGCCCAACTTACCGTGTTACTTTATCGTTGCTAGGCTGCGTAGCAGCAACTGCCGCGCCTCCTGCGGAACAGGAACTTGTGGGAGGAAGTTTTGACGCGCTGTTGCGTGCTACCGCAGACGGAAAGGACACGCTGAATGTAGGGCATGTATAATACGCCCTGTGGGAACGAGACCTCCAGACGCTCGGGCCGCTCACTCAAACCGAAAAAAAAAGAACCGTGGCTAAACAAAACTGAAATGAAATGTGGAGCATATTATTTGTGCAGGCACTGAGCAAACAGCAGCAGCAGCAGCAGAAAGAAAGGGGTAGCGGTCCCGGCATCCTGCCCTCTGCCCTCCTCGCAGAATGCCGCTTTGATTTTGACCACGCCTCGGTGGCTGCACTGCAGCAGCCGAAGGCAGGTGGACAAGGCAAGGACTGAGCGGTTATGCAAGTCGTGGTGGAAGCGACGCCGGGGGGTTTCGCGTACAACGAGCGAAACATGCAGATCGAAAAGAGAAAGCTGTGATTGAACTCGCGGGCGGGAGGGGAAGCTTCACGGCAGCTGTCCGGTCGTGGCCAAATGAAGACCAGGGGCTATCCCTTTGCTCTTGCTGCCAATATACACATCGAGTCAACCTATGATGGGTGGTCTCTTCTATTGTGATTTTCTTTCCTTCTTCCTTTCTTTTTTGCTCGCTTGCTTGCTTTCTTTCTTTGTTGGTCTCTGTACTTATTTATTAAAACTTTCTTTTTCCCTTCCTTCCTTCCTTCCTTCCTTTTCTTTCTTTCTTTCATTTGTTTTTCTCTTTCCTGCTCTCTTCCCTTCAATTTTTATTCTTTTCTTTCTTTCTTCTTGTCTTTATTTATTCATTGCTTCATTTCTTCTTTTCGTCGTTGTCTGAAAGAAACAGCTCATTCACTGCTACCTTTATCGTTTTCTAGTTAGGACAATATTTATTCCTGGGTATGTATGTCCTCGCTCTCAGGAATACGTGTAACCAGCTTTTCGGCACCCTCCAGTAACTAATCAATCCATTTCTACTGTCGGACTGAAAGTGTTTAGCCTGAGTAATGACGCGGCACTAGCATAAAGTTCAATCGAATCAAATCAGTCAAATATCTATTAAATATCACACTGCGGCATTGACTGGTACCGGCTATATGACTTGAATGAGAGACGGTTTTCCAATCGTTAATCATCAAAAAAATATTGTATGCCTAAAATTATTTGATGCCAAAGTGCAGCATATGCAAGGCTCGAGGAAACAGACATTGAATTTGAATATAGAGATGTGGATTTTAGCTTTATTCATACACTTATTTTTTTACTTTTTCTTCTGACTTTATGAGATGCTTGTCCAGTTTACATGCGGGTAAAAAATCGCACATTCATAACGTTCTGCTGTGGGTACGCTGATAAAACGCATAACCATGAACGTTCAGCGCCGCCCCTGTTCGGCCAACAATTTTCGCGCTCTTCGTGCGTCGGCGTTTGAGTCAGAAAGTTGACAATATTGATTTGATCGAGCTCACTAGTCTAGCATTTGCTATAATAAAGCAATCGCTCCTAGCAATATATCGGAAGCATGGCTTGCAGTTATGATTTCTATAATTATGACTTGTATTCCTTACTGAAGCCCATCATGACTTATG
Organism: Amblyomma maculatum; assembly: GCA_023969395.1. Classification (NCBI taxonomy): domain Eukaryota; kingdom Metazoa; phylum Arthropoda; class Arachnida; order Ixodida; family Ixodidae; genus Amblyomma; species Amblyomma maculatum. Next base: position 266,684 of record JAJIZL010020227.1, on the reverse strand, counting down.
CTAATTTTAGCCTAGTATACTACTTGGACTAACGGTCAACGCCTCGGAAAACGCGCGAAAGCTCACTTAATAATGCGCTTTTTAATATTAACCACTGTGGTCTATTTATTGGCGAAGAACACGGGAATCAGTATTCATTAGCGAACAGTTAAAATATCTTCTATATCTTCATAATCTGACTCTGCCTAATCACAGCTCTGGATCTATTCCGCTGGCTTACAGAAAATGAGACATCGGTCGTGTAAACAGCCAATCAGAGCATCCTTCTTTGTATAACTTTGAAGAGCACTCATTCGAACATTTCTCAGCCAGAATTTTAGGAGTGATTTGATGTCGCAAAAAATACTACCGTACATAATCATTCAGAGTGCACTGAGTACACTGTTAAGAAGAAGAATGCTGTGACATCCTTTCACAGACAGGCGAACAAGCGGTTAGGGTCGTAAGTATAAAACTTCCTCTCTGGTATCTTTGAATATGCAACGATACATGCATCATTTGACAAATCCTATCTTCTGCATTCAAGAACAGGCGCTTCACTGACCTCTTTACTGTATTAAACGACGTACAATTATCTTTCTTTTCTTTTCTGCAGTTGCTAATTGCGCTAAACGCACTAGCTGAAGCGCAACTGAAAGAAGTCAGACTGATCTTTGAAAACATCAGAGCGAATAATCCGAAAATTGGTCGTGCGATATGCAATATTAACCAGACGCAAACGGTCCAACCAGCATCTTGATGCCTTAACAACAAATAACCGGCGCCCCGTAGCTTTCTGCTAAGATAGAAGACGCAATTTGAATCGCAAATTAACTCGCCCGACTTCGCTTCGCCAGCGATACCCTGAGCGCGTAGTGAAAAGAATATTTCTTTGTTTTTTTTTTTACATAAGTGCAGCCCACTTCGAAAGGTTTATTTATTTATTTATTTATTTATTTATTTATTTATTTATTTATTTATTTATTTATTTATTTATTTATTTATTATACTTCAAAGGTCCCTAGCCGAGACATTACATAAGGTTGGTTGGTTTGTGGGGTTTAACGTCCCAAAGCGACTCAGGCTATGAGAGACGCCGTAGTGGAGGACTCCGGAAATTTCGACCACCTGGGGTGGGCAAACATGGCAAATACATTTGGGAGGGAAGGCTTGAAAGATGGGCTTCGATCGAAGACTTGCAGCCTGGTAGGTTACTGATGGCGGCAATATGGTCAGGCAGGTGATTGCAATCTTTGGCAGTGCGGGCGAAAAATGAGTTTTGGTACGTGACAGTGCGCATGCGCGGGAGATACACAGCGTTAGGGTTGGTATAGCTGGCCTAGCGGTAGGGCGGTCTGCAACATCGTTATCTGGAGGCAATGAGCGATAACAATGAGCTCAAGTAATCGGCGACGTGTCAATGCCACACGCTGCAATTTTCGGTCGCTCTACTATACGAACAGGGTGGCAGGGGCAGCGAGGGGGAACGGCACTGGCTAAAATCATCAGTGCGGAAGAAATGTATCCAGGTTCTCTTTACGGAAATGGCCATCAAAGACCATGTTGGAATAGGCATTGTTTCTCTTAACGTGTTCTGTCGCTCACAAAAATGGGTAAACGCAACCGCGTCACATGTCAGAGCGCGTTAGAAGCATAGCATCCGCAGCATCTTTGCAAAATTCATAGTCGTCATCTTCTGTGTAGCGCTTTAAATTAAAAAAGATTGAACAATAATACTTAATGATGGGTGGACGTAAATAACATTTCCGCTACAAACGGTAATTCTGTGGCCAGAGCAGTCATTAAATGTGGTGTGATAGGTTGAACACGTCACCTATCGTCATGCAGCCAACGCCAAACCGGGGCTCGGACCAATAAGCACAGACTGATGTGGACGTGCGCACATGGTTTCCCCTTTCGGAATAGGGGCCCATCGTTCTTTCTTTGTCAGCGGCAGCAGTGAATAGAGATAACGCGGAAGAGACTGGCCCCGCACCCTGTATATATTTTCGGCACAGCACGCACACTAGTCAGTCGGTTTCACTGAATTCCGCGTGTCATCTTCGGACCAGCAAGTGGAGCTGTAGCAGTTGACAAGCAGAGCGGTGCCAGGACACTTCAGTGCCAAATCGCTCATACGATCATCACAAAAGAGCAAAAATACATGCGCGTGATTTGCTTTAGCTTTGCTCTTTTCTTTAGCAGGTGTGACGTCAGCCGTCGTCGAGCCGCCTATGCGAGGGACGACAAGCTCAAAGAGTACAGCCTTTGTCAAAAGTTTAGAGCCGAGAGGGTTTGCTTTTAAGCCGTATATAATAACTTCATTAACAATCGTGGATGTCCTAGCCATTGGAGAGAGTAGCTACGAAAATTTCTCTTGAATTCAGCAAGTATGGAATCCTGGGAATATATTACGCGCCATATAGTATGACTCAAAAGTAGACCCCTTAGGCTGAAAACGTTTCACAAACGATGTACCCCTATGATAGGAACCCTCCCTCTTATTCGCTGTGAAACGCCATTTGACGTACGGCGTCATTAAAGAAACTCTAGTTGCACGAGATATTCTTTCTTTGCATAAAAACTCCTGCAAGCTGTTTGCTGTGCAACGTTCAGGGTGCTTCTGTCCCACTTCCCATTCGTCTGTATCATTCATCTGCTAGTCAAGTTGCAGGCTAGTTTGAGATAACGGTTCTAATTGATGACGCATGTGCCGGCAAATGTAAGCCCTGCCTTAAAGTCATTTAACATCGTCAAACTTTGTGTCAGTGTCTCCATCCTAAACCGCCAAGCAAAAGAATGGAAAACCGTGCCAAACATTCCTTTTTAACCGATTTAAGCGGAGTTAAGTTATTTTTTGCAGTATCGCTTTACTGTTAAACACATATTTCCAAAAGGGGTGAAGTATGCAGTAAAATGGTAGAGAAAAAGACGCAGTAGGGCTCTTGAATCATTTCGAAAGCTTGAAGTCGTTGTAAAGACCTAATGACATCGCAAAATGGGTTTTTTGGTTTTGTTGTGTACGCGGCCCAAATAATACTTTAGCCATAGAAGTGGCCGCTAGTTATGCCTCGAAAGTGGTCGGGGCAAAACGAAAATTTCGCACCTTGCGCCTCGTATTTTAATTCACAGTGACCCACCATGAGAAATTGAAGGAAGCAAGCGCGTTACTAGCGCCGATCTTCAGATTAATTTTGACCGGCCTGGTAACACGCCGTACACAGAATGCATGTAAGGGCAAAGCATATGCATGACCAAAGCGGCAAATGTATTGACACTCCTTCATTATTTAAATGCTGCTGCATAACTCTCGTCTCAATCCCAAGATACTGTGCTAAGATGTGAAACTCTAAATCAACTTAGCTGCCGTGGAAGCATGAGTTGCAGTCTAGCTACTGCATTATGACCTACAAGTAACACTCGGTCCCGGATCTTAGTAGTACAGCTACCATGTAGTGTGTCCGCTGCGTCACCTTGTGTGTTGCTATTTGATAGCGTTTCAGTTTTTTATTTCACATTGTGCAGTTTCGACATAAGGAGCAAGGACGGAGGCAATCTAAATCCCGTATTAGAGAATAAACTTGGCCATACGAGCACGGGGAAGCTTTCTGAACATGAGACCAATGCGTAAACAGTCGTTAAAGTTTTTACGACTCGTCGCTCCAAAAGGCGACTTCTCATGCACACAGAGAGAGACATATGCTTGTTGGAGGTCAGAGCTCACGGGTCACCATTCACGCTGTGCGGGAGGGTGCGTTCGGACGCTGAGTCTTTTCGAGAGTGATGTCCACTTCCCGCTGGACGGCCGTAACGCTTACGGGCCACGACCTTTGTCCTCGATCTTGTAGTACTAGCCACTCTCCTCGTATATAACGTGCATAAGCTCGGAGAGGCCGTTTTTGAGGGAAGTGGCCCCGGCAGGGGCTACGATGGCTTCTGTGGTCTTTCGGCGACATGCGGGTCACAGGCACGGCGTCTGGTACTTTTAGGCGTCTGGTTAGGTCACGGAACTTGACCATAGATGAAGCTAGAACTGCTAGACCAATACCACATGTTTGGCAGGCGTTTGCTTGGCGTGGGAGAATGGATCCCAAACGACCCTAGGCGACCGGCCTCAGCTGTAGAGAAACGAGTCCAGCGTTCATTTCAGGAGTAGTCAGGAGGGCTGTACCTTCTAAGTATAGACAAGCAAGCAAATACACAACTCCTCAATGCGCAGATTTTGCTAATAGACATCAGATGAAAGGCTGTTTAAGGCTGTGCTTAAGAGCCGCAGCCGCGAAAATCGAAACAAAATGACTCACAAGAATTTGATCCGGAGTTGTCGATGTTGTTGTTGTTGTTGTTGTCGTGGCTGTGGGAAGCAGGGAAAGAAAACACACGGGCCTGCTACTGGCTCTGTAGTTGAGCCACCTCCGCTGCCTCGTGCAGAGAGAAGAGAAAATAGAGAAGAAAGAAGAGGAAGAGGGAGGGAAAGACGCACGCCGCAACAACAGCCGTCGTCCACCATCGAAGCGGTGGCGGGTGCAATGACGGCCTACAACAGATAAAAATTTGGTGGCAGGCTAGTCCCCGCCGCAAGCGGCGGTGACCTACCTGCCCCAGCCCCATCAGGGGAGAGTTTGTCGATGTGAGACCTGCAGTAGCGAAGCATGCTTTTTTAAACGCATTATCTAGCTAGACCAAAACAAAGTAGGTACACAGATAACTATACATTAACCTGCTAATCCCGTACTTCTTTATTCTAACTGCGTTGTTTCTTATTTTTCTCTCTTTCTTTATTCCTTTTCATCCTTCCCCCTACATTCCTCGCTCGTTCTTTCTCTATCCTTTCATTCATGTTGTCGTTCTTTATTCCTTTCGTCTGCCACTTTTTTTTGCCCCATACTCTTCTCTTGCCTGGTTAGTGCTAACTAGACGCGATCTCTATCCTATCACGGGACCAGCAAACTTCGCTTTGCCGCCAAAAGCAGTGTCCTCGACGCAATCCTTTTTCCAGCCTTCGCGAACCGGCAGGTAACGACTCCGCATTGTTGCCGGTTCGGATGAGGTGGTTCATTGTCTTCCCCCATAGTACAAATATATGCCAAGCGGATCTACGCAGAGCCAGCGGCCGCTACGAACAGATGAGGTCACCGTCGTTTCGCTCGACTGCGTCCGTAATACTTGTGCCGTCATCATCAGGCCGCGTCATCGCGTGGCATCAACCGACGACGCAGCCGTGTCACGCACTCACACAGGCTACACATGGGACGGAATGCTTGGAACCCGATCCGTTTAATGGGCCCCACGTAGAAGCAGCAGTCATATGACACAGATTCTACCCAATGCTAGCAGTCATCTGTGGATTGTCAGCGTATACTAAAGATGAGAAGAGGATAGTAGGACATTGCGTTTGTTTCGGCTGACGTCATCGTCGACGCGGCCGAGCGCTTGCGCGACGAAAGCGATTCGTTTGGTGGATGGCTCCGCCGGGGACGCGCGTTTATGCAGAAGCCATTACGTCACTGGATGTGAGTGAGTCGCTTTGCGGCGCTGAAGAGCTCCGGCTCAAAGACGTGGAATGGCATATTAAATGAGTGGATTACTCCACCTTTAGAATTTTATGCACGGTGGCGTTTACACCCTCTGGAATAAAAACAAAAAAGCTCTTATTCTAATGCCGAGCCCGTCTTACACGGAACCGAAGACTTTGGTGTAAAATGCTAGCGCTACGCGCTTTAATCAAAGGCATATTCCAAGAGTGATTTTTTTTAACGCGATGGAGTTAAATGCTTTGTTCGCCAGAGAATACTGCGTCTGCGTTGTCGACGTCGAGAAAAAAAAAATAGTTCTTCGTGCGGTTAAGTCTGCTTAAGAGCGGAAATACGAAAGCCACTTTGCAGGACTGCTTTCATTAGCTGAGCCATTATTTTAATTTTTAATATCGTCATTACCATTATCACTAACTGCAGCTTCATTGTCGTCGCTACTATCATCCTCCCGCTAGGCAATTGAATTTGCGTTTATTTTGCTAGAGGAAACGTGCACGTAATGAAGAAAGGTCCCATGGCGAAGATTCTTTCAATTCAACACAGGCAAAAGGCATTTGAAATATGCCTGACGAGGCTTAGCCATCCGGAGCCAAGCATTGCACTCTCAATGCTTATAAAACGCTTGAAGTGTTTGTATTTCCTGTGGAAACAGACATTTTTTCTTTAAGTGCCACTACGGTGAACACTTTCTGCTCACCCTTTCGCGCACAGCATCTGAGGACGTCACTCATATGCCAAGGAAGGCTTTCGATTTAAAATCACGAGCGGTGCTTGGTCAGGTGGTATATATCTATGGCTAGAAGCTGGCATGGCCAGACCTGATTGGTCGTAGTGTTGTGCGACTTTATACTGTCACGTGATACGGCCGATTTTTCAGCAGCTGCACATTCGTGCTTCCGAATTCTGCTGGGAGGGTTAGAGTAATCGAACCCTTCCGGACCTTCCCATTCCTATTAGTGAATGAACAAAGGAGTAAACAAATCGAAAGCCTTAAAGTGATTTATCGGATTCGGCCTGTAATCTTCACAACCTCTGAGGCGCAGGCACTTCACGAGGCGTCTCGCCTGGATCATTCATGACGAATGCTGCCGTTCCGATTTGTTCTGAACCGTTCCGATTTGTTCTAGTTTTAGCTTAGCTGCGGCTGAGTGACGTCATAGTCGCCACATGATTATAGGCAAAGGCGAGCGAGTGGTTACCTCGTTTTTGGCGGCAGCTGAGTGAGTTGTAGCTGCCACGTGATTTCTCCCCTGTTCAAGGACAAACGCGCGGAAACGCGTACACGGAGAAGAATCTAATTAAGGGAGAAGTAAATGTTTTTTCTTTTAAAAATAATACATAAAGACAACAGCGAGATCAAGTAATGTCGCGTCCATGTAACCTTTGCTCTCATTTTTTTTTTTAAGCGAGCAACGAACTCTAGCAACATTCACTATTTGAATTCTTGGGAGCTAGAAGGTAGTGCACTGACGAATTCTGCTGCTCTGTATCTATGTGGCGTCAATATGGTTCAGCCTGTTTCTCTCACCCTTTTCCCTCTTCATTCATACTAAGTATCTCCAGCACCTCCTTGTCTTGCACATCATAGAGCCATTAGCTGTGAGCCCTTGCTAGAATACAAATAGTCGCTCGTTCTCTCTTCTTCCCACAGCACCACGAACAATACACATGCAGATAATGCTGTCGGGGAGGAGCCAGTTAACACAAACGAGTTTCCTGCACACAAAAAAAAAATGCAAGCCTGAATGTTTAGTGTCGAGGCTAACGTCTAAGAAAAGCTGCGTTATCGGCTCCCTTTGTTCTAGTCTACTCTCGTCTCATTAAATACTGTATGAGTAACTCTTCTGCTTTCGATTACGCCCAGCACGACTAAAATTTTAATCACATGCGACATCCTCCTCTGCAAAGACTGCTTCAACAGATATGATGGCGTCCCACGCACTTTTTACATTTCATTGATATACTCACGTAGACAACCACGGGTAGAGAGACTTGCGCCGTGCCTATTTTGCGAACTGGCCTGGTACACTGCACTCGCGTCGGCAGAACGTGCTCGGACTGCCGTGACAGACCAGCAGCCGTATCGTGTCTACGCCCAAAGCAGAATCCTTGCTTGCACAGTCCATTATCCCACACGCTCTTCTTTGCGCACTTCGACTCGCGTGGCCTTGTTGCCGCGAGAGGCTGTCTTTTCTTCGTGGGTTATCATAGGTGCCTCGTTCCAAAGATGTGCCGACCTCCTCTGTCTACTGGCATAAAATCCGTTCGCGGCCTTGGGCAGAAAACGCCACAGTGGATTTCGCCGTTTCCCCGAGGCCATGGAGATTGTGCAGAAACGCGGGAGAAATCCAGCGACTACATCTGCGTGAAGGATATGTGTCATACGCGTCGTTTGTCTCTACCCCTTATCGCGCCTAGCGCCTGTGCGTTCCAGCGGCCGTAAGAAAAATGAGCAGTCGATCCTGTTATAGAGAGTTTTGTGAACCCGCTTGAGCTTTCGAAGAAACGGATGTGTTCTAGAAAATAACATAAATTACAAAAAAACATAGCTTTGCCTGTGGGATGGAGACGAATATGCGCACGAATCGCACTTTTATATATGCGTAGAATGAAACGTTCTTATTTTCTTCATTATTTTTCAAGATTTCATTTCCATGATGTCTTTATAATCTGTAGCTTCAGTTAGCGCACTGCGAGAGCTCTCCGCTTCATGCCTTTATAATATCAAACCATGGCCCTTTTCCTGTGCCAAGGCTGGCAAGCAGTAAGAAACCTAGTTCCATGGACATCGATTTGAATGCGTGGTTTTAGAAGCAATGCCGATAAGGCTAGTGTAGAGCTTGCAGCGAATGACTAGGCAACGGAAGGCTTAAAATTTTTCTTTTCTTAATGGATACAACTATTAGCCGTAAACAACTAACAATATACATGCTGCGTTAGTTGTGCCGGGCTTTTTACTGCCGTCTGCGAGAAGATACGCAAATACTGCCTCTTCATAACGCACACAAAATACCGGTAAAAAAAAGAAAAACGTATGAAGGAGCCCTAGTACATAAGAATTGTTTTTCACGCTTCCTTCTCTCGTCGCCATCTAGCATATGCTGTGCTTTTCCACAATGCATGAGTACACAATGGCCGCAATGTACACGCTTGCGAGTGAATCTTACTTGCGAGTACACGCTTGCGAGTGAACTAAAAAGCATTTAGCATTGTAGATTCAACCGTGGCACGACGATCAGGCCAGCATCGATACGATGGCAAGATTTTCCAATTTTCACCAGAAAGGGAAAACCAGAGCTTGTTGTTCCAGAGGAACTATGGAGGCGGATTAATCAGGTCTTGGTACATCTTGTACCCTACCTGTCCAGACGTTGACGGCCCTGCCCCATTCTGTAAGAGACCGTGCCCGGGGGGATAACAATTATGGCGGTAACAGTTAATTCCTAAAATTACAAACAAAGAGACGAAATTAAGACGCCATCCGCAAGCGCAATCAGCCAATTATTGGGCGTTAGTTGGCAAAACAAGGCCCCACATAGGGCCAGTACACTGTCAGCACACTATACTAAGCCGACAGTCTGTGCTGCCTGGGCGATGACACCATTCGTAATGCCACGCCGGGCGCCGCGCACTCACCACTGATAAATCGTTGTTCCAGTGTAGTTGAACGGCCTAGACACATCTGGTTACCAGTAAACAAATTAATATCGTAAGGTTTCTATAAAACATTTTGCGTAATAGCTGACACCAACGGCACGGCATACTGCTGCATATTACAAGGAGAGCTTTCTGGTACACACAAGCGAACGTAACAGGATGTCCAATGCTAGCCTGAAATGTCCCTGCGTGCCCTTCATGGCACATTGCCCACTGCCTTTGTTGGACTAAGGCAGGAAGCTAGAAGCCACCGACGCGTCGGGGAAAGCGAACATAATCATCCTTTTTACCGGTTTCAGCATTGCGGCGACGGGTATACTGGCGGTCACAGCTAGACGTCCGTGAGGAGGCGGACGCCTTATCGCGCGTCCCAACGTACGTGCCTGCACATACACACACAGCGACCCGATTACGCATATCCCTTAACGGTGTCTCATTTGCATGACCTCCTGCGCTTCGTTTTCGCACCGGCCACTTGCAGTCCTTTGTTCTAAAATGCAGCCGGACGCCAGGAGTCTACGGAAGTTTAGAATATGGCCGCCTGTTCATCTCCATTCCATGGGACCGTTTTTATGTCGTGTATGAGCAACCCGAGATGAAGGGTGCGCGATGGCTCTAACAACCGTTCCAAAGAGAAGCCGCATCGCGTGCAGCTGACCAATTTCCTTCTGATGCTGTGCAAGCAGACGATAACGCAAGCTATGGCCTCATACGCATCGTCCACCAATTGGGAGCTAACCACCATTGATGCTAACAGCCCTCACGGCCATTGCGCTGGGACCTCCAGCTCTATTAGGTGATGCTCCGCAGATGAACTCAGAATGTGGGCTTTTAACACTACGAATCAACGTATACGCTGTGTTGAGATAACAACATTTCTTCTTGTGCACGCATGCACTGATCTTCCTACGCGCACGTTTTTGTACGCGGTCTTAATTAGGTAAGCGATAATGTTTTGCGTCAGTTAGAGACAGGTTCACAAAGCGCACACCACTGGGCCTCTTCAAAGGGAGTGACGATACTAAGTGGGCAAGGTCGCGTAATCTTTGTAGGAAGCACATTGATAAACGACCCGATATGTAACAGCTGCGCACTCTCGTCTGCATTAAAATAAACCCAGCGTCAGAGATTGTCTTTATAGAGCAGAACGAATACAGCCTGCGTACTAAATTTTGTAGAAATAGCTGTATGCTTATTTTCGTACTGCTAACCTCTTTCTGAAAATTGTAACTTTGCTCTCAATGCGGGATATCTTAAACAGTCTATACGATGACAGTGGTAGAGTTCTGCACTTCGTTTCGAGCCGTTAAGCGCTGATCTCGAGAGGGGTGACTGAAGCTGCAGTTCTAGTAACAACCGAACCATGAACAAGAAGAGAAAATAGGAACAAAACAGTTAGCCATCTCCTAAGGAGGCTGTCACGCATGAAGAACAAAGGAAGCTACATAAGCGTTCCATCTACTGGTCAGCGAACCGCAGGTTGATTCATGACCCGGTGTCTAAACGCAGTGAGGTGTGCGGTAGCTGCTAAATAAATCATCCGGGCTGCTCTACCAGCTGCACCGAAACGAAAGCGCAGTGTATTTTTATTTAGATTTTCTTCTACTGAGCGCGCGGCTGCAACCCATCCAAATCTTCGACGAGGTCGCCTGTCGGAGCGAGGCTTGTAGGTATGCGTCTACCCCAGGGCAATGCAGTGACATCTCGACCGAGACCGTTACGGACGACGGGAGAGAGTTCACGAGCTCGTTCGCCTAGCGGCTACAGTGAATAACTGAACCTAGACGGAAATTAGGTCAGTCGCTGCTGCTGCTGCTTTTGAACTCGCCACAGTATCTTTCCTTCAGGTCGTGTGGGGACAACGTAGAGTACGACTGCTTTCCATTTTTATCTTTTCTGAATGGTTTTTAAACATGTGTTTATCTTCAGCATCTTCCTTGTCGTGTACATGTGGCTTTATTTGCTGATGTTAGTTCTTCTCTATGAAGACATATGAGTGAAGCAACACGGCAGACATTGCCTTTAATCCTCAGTCGACGCCCCATCTAGGTTTTGCTTCTAAGCGAGCTTCGTTCACGAAGTCACGCAACAGTGCTCCAGCGGAGGCAGCAAAAGCGCGAAATACAAATCGACCTACAATTAAGTTGGGACAAGGAGCCAACAAGGATTTCCCACAGAATGAAACGAGAGCGTTTCTTGTTTCCCACCATAAATAAGCGCGGGGACACCTTAGCATGGCTACTCGGTGTTTCCAGCAGAGTAAAGCACTCCAGTGCCAGCGACATCTGCCTTTGGCCCCCTGTTTTTTCCATCCCCTCCTCCGCCCTCAATCTTCTTGTTTCGAGCTGTTCCACGCGTCTCGAGAAACGATCTGCCTGACCCCTCTGGCTGCGGGCACCGTCCCGTCGTTCGGCCGACAACCAGACGGAGAGACGAATATACAAGAGAAAATGCCTTGATAAAAGCGCGAGATCTGGGACGCCCTCTGGGGCCGCCGGTTGAAGCTGTCCACTTCGCCTCCATCGCTGCAGTGGCGGCGGCGGCTTTGCCCGCACGCTCTGTGCCCGGTTCGGACGTGGGAGAATGCACACGCGCAGTTTAATCCGCTCGTGCGCGTAGTCGTGAGCACAAATGACGCGTGACGAATGGGCGCGCATTACGCGCACGAAGTAACACAAACTCGGTGACCTCACTCAACGCCGGCTGCGAGGGGGCGCCGCCATAGGCCTAGTATACGATACGGTGTCCTTGAAATCGCCTACTGACGCCCCTGCGCACAAGCGTATGCGTCGTCTGTTTCGCGTCATCATCACGTCACCGCCGCGTTCCTTTCTTTTTATGCGCCTGTCCGTCAAAATCGTCCGCCTGTGATCGAGTTTTTCATCATTCGCTCAGAAAGAGAAGCGGTTGCAAAATTCTAAGCATTTTGCTGGGCGAATTGGCTGCGCATTCTATGGCGCAAGCATGACATCATTTCGATACGCATGCCGTTCATCAGCTCTAGAATTTTTGTTTGAGCTGCGGTCATCTCTGTGTACTCTAGGCAATTCTCGTGTTTATTTTTAATGGACTGCACACGTCACCTTAGCTCGTATTTGACCTCAATATCTGGAATCAGCCGGGGTGAGCACGTTATCGCCGTGCTAGGCTGGAATCATTGTTTGAGAAAAGAACAACTGAAAAAAATATCACTTACTGATGGCCCAAATCTACCAGTGCGCGAAGCAGTGAGCATACGCTGATGTGGCCACTGGTGACGAGCCATACTGCGGTAGCTGTCTTTGCAACACTACCTCAGTTAAATAACAGAAAACTGAGCGTGCCAGATCATCCCAATATTTCGCTATTTGCTGGTCGTTTGTCCTATTCACGTGCTGCAATTTATCTAGCATGACTATTTCTCGCTTTGCCAGGTCACGATCGATTTTACCATATAGCCACAACCTTACATTTTCTTTTCCACGTAGCGGCTTCGGACTGCCAGCGAGGACAGGCTCGAAATTTCTCCAAAATTTCTTTGTTGCGTACACTGGCATTGATGCAGTAAACTGCACCTGGTCATTGTCGTTGAGCCCAGGAAGAAAATTATTTCATTTATACAGTCTTGAGAAATTAGACAGAACGACAATATTTATTTCACAAACGCCGTGTGCTAACGCGTTCACATATCGTGCATTATAAAGTCGAGCGCGAACAAAAACAACCATACACATACAGATTAACGACAATGCACAAGCAGAGTGCTTGTGCTGTGTCGTTAGTCTTTGTGTGGTTGTTTCTTTTTTGCACTCTGCTTTATAATGCTCAACATGCACCAACTTGCCCAGGATGAAGCTAGACTGGCATTCGCATACCCATATGCTTTGGACATTTTCAGCGAATGGGTTGTTGCACGTAAGTATTTAACCTGATGTTCAATATCACTAAAATCCAATATATGCGCAAATCTTAAATATTTAGCAGCAACGTTTTGCAGAAAATCATAAGCGAAACCACTGCCATACTCTTGTCCATGATACCTTGCAATAAAACACAGTGGCCCGATAATAACACATGAAAAACGGGGAAGATAAGAGCACTATTTATGTAAATTGATATAATTGTACCCGTTATCTTCACCGTTTCTATAACTTGGAAAATTTGCTTGCTCGGCAGCCAATGACATATGGTCTCGGTATCCACGTCCTGCATTACAAAGTGATCCATGGGCATTAATCGACTAAGCTTGAAAGCGGCTTTTAACGATTTTCTATCGCGAGTTTTTTTCGATACGATCGTACTGGTTCCAACACATAACACACCAAAACAAATAACGTTGCAAAACGATTCCTGCATCATCTCATAACAACATATCAAGAATCGGCACCCAACTTCACGGCAATGGTACTGCCCCACCATGCAGAATGTTTTGCAAACAACGCATTATAGTTTTTGTACCATTTTTATCATTTTCTACTGCTCCATAGAGCCTTATTATTCCTGCGAAACAAGGGTTTGGACATCACCACCATTATTAAAGATGAAAGACTACTCAGCCTAATCTGCGATGGACAACGCGAAAATGGAAAGCTATTCTTCTCAGCACTGGCTCCTAAACGCGGAAGTGACCCTTTAGGGCATGCTGCTTTGGCCCATGCATAATTTCGGTGTTGTGAGGTCGCCTAAGGCCGTGACCTCTCGAGTCCGGCGTACGCAAACAGAATGAGTCTACAAACAATGGAACGCATTGTTTTGCGAACCCGATATGGAATGTGAGACGGAAGCGAATAGGCGTTGCTAGTAGGCCCGCCAGACGGGCTAACTGCTTCCTGAAGAGCGCTCGCGCTCGGGAATTGTTCAGCTCAGCTGACCTCACGCGAAAGGACTCATATTTGTGCCAGAAACTTCGCGCTCTTCTTCGCATCTCCGTGCAATTTACCAGACCTGTGCTCGAACTTTGGCGAGGCACTGCTGTCAGGCACGTAAACGTCCGCAAAACGTTCGCACGTAAACGTCCGTTGCCTAAGAAAACGTAAAAGGCTATGCAACTAATTTCTGGATGACGGGCGTTGTGTACAAGCTGTGTAGTTCATATAAGTTGGCATTCCACCTGTAAGCTTTCAAGAAGGCGCGGACAAATCGCTTTCGTAGGCTTATCTTTATCAGCCTTTGGACGTGACTAGAAAGCAAGCGCAGAAATACTCACTGCACTGAAAGTATTTTTTAGGCATTAATCGCCTTGAAAGCCTGCAAAAATGGGCATCAGAAATCGCCAAATTTCAAAGGGAAGCACTCAATCATAGGATGTTTCTTTCCTTAGCATTCGCAATTGCATCTTTATTGTTTAGTAGTTTCAATTGCAATGAACGAAAGTCGCACAGCGCAAATTTCGGGCAAACGAATAATGAAATATTGACAGGCTGTAAGAGCTACTTGCATTAGCAATTAAATACGATATGAAGTCCAAATGTTTGACATTCACATAAATAGTTTATTGAGATATCGTGCCTTTTACCATAAAGCGGTATTTTACATACATAGCTGCATGTCGACGTCTTGAAGTAAGCCTACAAACAGCCTTGTACGAAGCGCTATTGTCCACTCGTCTACATCCTGTGGTCGTTTCTTGAGTTTCTGCGGGACGGCATGTTAAGTGGGGCATGTAAAGAGCTAGTGCTCAGTGCCGCGTTCTCAGATAGGAGTGGGACAGGATGGCGCGGATGGAATACACAGGAGTAGGTCGGCTGGAAATTTTGTACGTTTTAGGTGTTTAGTGACAGTATTCGGGAGTGTGTCATTGAATAATCAGAATTCTGAATTTCTGACATGTGGTAATCACCTCAGTGTCTCGTGCGTCAGAGCAGGACTTGGGTCGCAAAAACACCCGCCTCCTGAAAGAAAATGTTAAAGCAAAGAAGAGAGAAATATTCTAAGACTACTCTGAGTAGATGTGCGATGTGCTTCGGAATGGTGTCGCACCGACCGGGGACTCAAGAATTGTTCCTTCCGTTATGGGTGGGGAAAGTCCGCGGTCTGATCGTGCCCGGCCCGGTTTCCGTCGTATTCGCGACGTGTACGGAGGCAAGATACATGCTGATACAACTGACTCGCAGCCCTCCTAAGCGGGACAGAGGTCGGCAAATACGAGAAAGCACCTCGCCAGGACAATGGTCTTCGCCTTCTTCGCCTTCCTCAGTGGTGACCGTCGAGTGGGAGCCCGTATCTTCTGTCTTTAGAGGATTCCGCCCGTCATACCCGCCAGGTATGCGGAATAGATGTGCCTCATGAAGTGCCGACATGGAGAATGGCATAAGGCACATAGGCGGCACGGGATGAATGCGTGAGCTGTGCCGGCTAGCCATGTCGATAAAATTTATTCACCGTTGGGCTCCGGACACAAGCACAAGAAAGAGCAACCCGACCACGCTGACTATTACCTCTAATCCGTGGTAGTCGAATAGTTTGACTCAGGATCGAAATAGGCACTCGTCTACTAATTCATGCGATATCCGTCTAAGCATTGGGTGAATTTGTTTGTTGAAGAGCTCGCCGACATACTAGCACGGATATAACTGCTAACTAGAAAGTTTAAGTATATCGCCATGTGACCACCTTTTTTAACACGCAGTATGAGTGCTCTCTATTGTGGGAGAGAGCGAACGGTAATCATAGTCATGAAATGAAGGCATCACGTATTTCCCCAATACACGCCCAGTCATTACACGGTCAGCTTTCGTGCAGTTTGATTGGAAAGAAACGCTTATATTTATTCGCTGGAGGAAGAAGACTGAACGAATGACGAAAAAGCGTTGACAGGATACGTTCTTCCGCACTGCATCTATGAGCGAGTCAGGGATCGTTGAGCGAATCACCATCCGTGAAGCCTACTATAAAGCGTGCGACTGACATCATAACAGCGTCTTTTCTCTTGAAATGTCAGTCAGAACACTTTAAAAGATTTTAGGTTTTCGTGCTGCCTGCTGCGAAAGATTCCCCAACAGACCTTCTATCCTCCTACACCACCGTCATTGCTCACGATTTCCTTGAAGGGTGCTACCACACCGCTCCTTTCAAGCCTCAAAGAGTAACAACGACAGTAATGCGTACACGGGAGCTGGAACGGGAAATGAAGCTGTGCTCTGTCGTGTACGCTCACTCGTGCACGGAAAAAACAGGAGGGCATAAAAAAAAGAAGTCTGAGTGGCATTGTGCTGAGTGCGCGAGCAAGGGTTCCGTCACGAAAGAAACCCCTGCAGCTGCAGCACGGAGACGAAGACACAATGGCGCAGGAGAAGGAGGAAAAAACAAATAAACGAAGAAACGAAGAAATAAAACACGCGGTCTACCCCACGGTCCATTCTCTTCACCGGCAGCAAAGCGCTTCGCCAACACCACTCCTTGTTGCGCGCACCCTTCCCTGTATTTTCTCTCGTTTAAGGAGGAGAAGAGAATCTTTATATACGCTGTGTTCAAACTTTTGAGAAAGAGAGGCAGATGGGAGAGCCGCGCACTTCGCCAACATTTATCCGCCTTTGTCTGCGGCGGAGCGCTCCAGGCTGATGGGAAGAAAATGCCGCCCCCGGGGATCACCTGGGCCGGAACAAACAGTGCCGGCGCTCTGCGCGCTAGGGCCTGTTCTCTTCAGTCATACTTCCTAGCTGATCATGAAGCCCTCACCATAAACTCCTCCACCGGAGGGCCGGGGACGCTGCTGACCCCTCTTCCTTCCTATGACCGCAAGGGCGACACGGGCTGTCCGTGCACCTGTCAGGTGCCCTTATCACACGCACACGAGCCACGGCACGTGCATATGTTACCTGTAGGTATGCTATATGGACAAGCGTTGGATGTAATACGAAACCTTGCGTCAACCTCCGCCACGACCTCAAACGGTTGCTACAAGGGTGTCGCGCAGAGGTTGGCACCTAGAAAGTGTAGCGTATGATGTACTCTTTCCCGGCTTTAACCCACGGAACTCGGCTCTGGAGGAGGATGAACTCCCACTGGCAGAGAGCAGCGGCCGTTGATGAGACGGCACGGATGTTAAGCCGTAAACATAAATTATGCAGGTTTCCATAGCGCTCTATTCGTTGTACAGTCGTGCTGCTCCCATCCGTGGATGAGAAATAACACTCATTTGTCCGTGACGTGCATTGGATAATGCGGGCATGTGAGCACGTCTGCATGTCTATTACTGCAGGGGGGAGCACCTTGCAGGTTGACTAATTGCGGCCAACGGTTCATTGTTCGTGTGAAAATTAGAACTACGAAAAAGCGGAGTGTAAGACGCACTTCCAGCTGCATTGATTCACATCGCTTCCGGTGTGTGAATGAGTTTTAGAGAGCGATAGGGTGACCCATATGTTTTCCTGTTATTGTTCGAAATAACCGCAGCAGGGTTGGCAGCATCACTATCTTTTATCATGTCAATTTTTTTTAGAGGGTTTTGCTTTCGAAATGTAAGCGCTCACTCATGTGGCCGTCAGCGTAACGCTGTACTGCGCGTCTTGTATTTTCTGTCAATTCGAACAAATCTTACCTCAGAGGATACTTCTGCTAAACGAAACCTAAAAAGTGAATTAAACATATTCAAAAAACGTACTCATGCCATCACGCGCGAACCGTATTTCCTGCGCACAGTGCAGCTGCTCCGGCATCGAATTCTGCGCTCAGTACATCCGGTCTGCGCCTCGCCGCAGGTCTTTGATGTCTAGAAGCAGCATCCGGAGCTAGTCAGTTTGAATGCTAGAGTGGATTCCTAGGCATACGAAATGTTGCCTGTGGTGGCAGAGATGTACCAGCCGGAATGAGATGAGCATATTTGCTAGACTACGTATTGGTGCGATTGAAAGTACGTAACTAACTGCAGATCACTATAGTCGAAAGCATAGTTTTGGGGTTGAAAACAGCGTAAGATCGTTTCGTCTTTCGACGCAAGTCTGCCGCAAACATCAAGAACCTTGCACCCAGCGATGACTTTTTTTCATACTCATTCAAGAATAGCGATTCTTATAACAATCGCTAGGAAGAGAGCTCAATATCGATGAACTTCCTGTTTATATGAGTACCTGCAAAAAGAACTGATGGTGCAAACCTAAACCTCTATCTCTATGCAGAGAAGCTAATGCAGCCACGCCATTGGTACATCCCTGCAGTCCATGGTAGTGGGAGTAGTAATCCTTCTCAACGGGCTGCCACATACTGCAAACAATCCCGCTGTGTAGAAGGAATGCAAAAGCGCAAACGCATTTTCCCTCCCTTTCACGCGCTATTTGAAGCCGCACCCAACGCAAGGGCGGCCTGGGATAATCAGAATTACTCATGCAGCACGACTGGGTCCCTTCCGCATCCTTATACCGGGGCCAACTTGAGCGTAGGAATACAATAATGAACTACGGCCCGTTCAGATTAACCGAGATCGCCTGTTACATTTCGCTGTGCTACAAGCAGCTTAAAGGATTTAGTTTCTTGTGCGACCAAGCCATTGCAAAGATGGAAGCACTGGGGTTAGAAGGATCGATACCTGGCTCGCACTACGTTATTTGTTTTGCATTTGGAGTACCATCTGCTAAAGCAGAGCTAGATGTGTCGTAGCAAGTTTGGCAAACAGTCTGGCGAGACAGCGGGCCCTATTGAAAAGATAACGAAGCACAGTGCATTCCGCCTATCGATGTCCCAAAGTAATGACGAAGGTAAAAATGAGAGGGAGATGTGAGATGGGGGGGGATGTGACACCGCAACAGCTCTATACAACAGTATTGTGACACCGGGCCTAAACACATTGAGTGCTGCTCTAAACTATGTTATAACAAAGCTCCGTACAAAAACTACAGAACAATAGAGTAAAGCTGAGGGCGTCACAAGGAGGCAAAAAATACTAAGGCGAATTAAGCATGTTACACGACCCCAGCCTTGTTTTGGACAATACGCCCGTGGAGCGCCTAAGACGTCGGATTAAATCGCCACCAAGCAATTTCTGCAACACGAGTTGCAACGGCCTTTAATAGTTCTCTCCAGCGCACAGTGCTCGCGCCTCGATCGGCTGCTGCTGCTCTGAGTGAAAGAAGCGGGAGCAACACGAATCGCCACTAGCCTGCCCAGTGCCCCGCTGCCGCCGCCGGATAATGACGGCCGCCGGTTCAAGCTGGCAGCACTACACGAGTCGAATAATCGGCCGCCGAAGCCAAGACGGCGCGACTGAGCGAGCACGTTCTTTATTTCTTCTGCTTCCCCACAGGAATGGCTGACCCAGTTTAGGCCGTCGCACGGCGGTGCGCGCTCGGCCACCGGCGTGCTTGCCGGCTTGTTTGTGGTGGCGGAGCAGCGCTTCGGGGGCAACAGCCTTTTTGTCTGGTCTCGGAGGAAGAGGGAGGTTCGCGCGGGTTGCCAGTGCTTCTACTCGAGCCCGCCAAGCAACAGCGTTAGTTGAGTAGCTTTGCCGTTCCCAGTGCAGCACAGTTTCCGCACTTTAACCGAGCAACCGTCCGATACAGAAGTGGCACTCGACTGATGAATGTACAGTCTTTGTGAAAAGTTTCTAGCCCAATGTGCTTCCTTTTGTGCCACACCGTGCGACTCCTAATGCATTGAATCGCTTACATACATCCCAGAGGCAAGAATATTTTTGTCCCGTCCTCTTTAACGGAAACGACCTCAGCGAATGATGAAGCACTGCCACGTACAACACAGCTCACAAGCTGCCTCGCTGAACGTGTCTTTCGGGTGTACAGCCCAAAGTTGTGCAATCAAACTCTGTGGCAGGCTTGTTCATTTCTATGGAAGGAGGATGCAAGACGCGTAGATTTGCTGTGTGATTACAAGGCGTATGAAACTTCCCGAGGTAGTCAAGGTTCCGGCTTCTTGTCATCGCATCGCCTTTCACAATCCAGAGGAACTCCAGGAGCTCAAGACATCAGATATCGTACCACCTATTCGGTATCGCGCGCCACTTCACTACATAAAGTTACGCATGTAGAATGAGCGAACCATTGAGAACCGTAGAGCCTAGGCTTTATTTGTGACTAGACGGGAAATAAAAGACAGACATTCCCTTCGTGGCTGAGGTACACTTGCACCGCATCCAAAGAGAGCATCGCGAATCTTGGCCTCAGTGGGAGACCGGAATGATGTCTGCGAAATGCTCAAAACGTGAGATTTCACCGCGCGATTGGAAGGCCCGCGGGTGGTCGATATTAATTCTGATCGGAGAAGAAACCCATCGTTCTTATATAATTCCCAGCGTGACCCTGAGCTTTGGGTAGAGCGCTCGTAATAAAAAGGCCTTTTATTCCAAAGAGACGTGTCCGCATGCGACGCACGTGTACAAATGCGCAGATATTATACAGTATCAACATTATTTGAAAGTTCCTGGCTTCGCCTCAATAAGGCCGGCGTTATTTTCTTCATTTCCTCTTTGGTTAGAGCGATACATTTTCTGCGGCGTTTAGCTACCCATAATGCCTACTAATATGTATCCCGTCTCACGTGACGTGCCATGTAGATAACACTACGAAGAATACTATTATAGAAGGCAGTTGATAACGGCGAAAGACATGTCGCATTTCAATACCACGCGATATTTCTTATATAATAGCGTAGATTTGCATATGGAACATGCTGATAGTTCTATAATGCTTTTTGCTTATTTAAGGCATGAGGCGCTATTACCGAGAACGTACCGGAGGCACCACAGATTTTTTTTTAAATTCTGCAGACACATTCATTCCGTGTTTACCGGATCATTCCGCTTCCCTTATCACACTGGGTTCCCGCCATTTCCCGTTCGACAGCTACTAAACGACGCCTATTAGCGACAGAAGGTGCTTGGGAAGGAGAAAATGAGCCGATAAACATAGATAAATAGAATGACAGCCCGGAAGTGCGAGGCAGTTTCGCCCGCTTCATTATTGCGGACGACTACCCGTGTACGCGGGAAGCAGTGGGTAATATAATGAAGGAAATAAGTCTCCCATTACTTAGCACACGTCCGGTTGGTACACAATCATAGGTGCGAAAAGGTCAAAACGCCGCGAGGCACCACAGCTCGCTCTTCTGTTCGTTTTTTTTTTTTTTTTTTCATTCTCTGCTCAGTATTTCTCGATCGCATTATGTGAGCCCTGGTCTATTTGCGGGCAATTTGCATTCCACAAATTCGAAAAAACGAGGCAAGTATGCACAGAGGACACACATGCTGAGGCGCTCAGAAGTTGAGATACGTGATTAAAATGACATTAGGACAGTCGCCCATTGAGATAGGACGTTTTGCACCTCGTGCTGCTATGAAAAGAAAAAATTAACTGTTTTCAGGCGCTGACGATGGCTCACAAAAAATGTTTGATACGGGTTTTTCAAAAGCAATTAACAGTTTGCTCTTGTCATTGAACTATACCCCGCAGGACTGCAGCAAATTTTCCATGACTTCATGAGCGTGTCCGCAGCCAACCTAGTTCAGGCAAAAGCATTTGGGGATAGTATATTCCACCGTTCCAACACCTTTACGCAAACCAAAAAGAATGAAGCTTGCTTATACCTGGCCTATGTCTGCTACCACTTCCGTGCTCCTCTCCAAAACCACTGCTCCGTCTGTATACCACCTCCAGGACCCGGAAGAGATATTACCAAGCTTTCAGCCCCGCTATCACCTTCCAGACCAACAGCAAGTATAAATCCTCGTTTGCGTCACACACGGCGCCAGGTCCGCGTCCTTATTAAAGCCAACTTCCGGAGAATGGCCCCGCGAGCGCTTTCTTTTCAGCTTCGTGACCTTGCGCTCCACAGACTTCACAGGCCGCCCAGCAACGGGGCTTTAGGCAAAAGAGAACGGGGAAAAGCTCGTGGCCTTCATTCGTTTTCATATTCTTTTTTCGCCCGAAGCATGCGAAGCACGCTATGCACGTAATGCAAACAAGGCGACTGGCACTGCTTTTTTCTTGCTCCAGGGGTCATTTATTTCCGGCCACATGGTACCGAGAAATTGATATGCCCCGCTTGCCTCCGCTCGCTTTGTATAAGAGAAAAACTGAATTGCGCAGCCTTCGATGAGCAACGTTCTTGTCAATGAAGCACCGGTCAAATTTGTTCTTCTTTGATAGCCACTGCAGTGATCTACGCTGCTCAAACCGACTTCTTGCGTTTATCAACCCGCGGCATGGCTCTCGAGTTTTGAATTGCCTTATTCTACAGGAAGCTCGAACGATTTGCAAGCTCTAGAAACAAAATGAGGTTGTGGTGATGATTGCCCGTGCATTTTCATATATTTGCATCCGAAACACCAGATGTCGGTCTTACCTACAGGAGTCGCTTCGTTAGTGCTCATTACTGTTCAAGCAACATTAACGCAAACGGTTGTCTAACATTGTTCGTCTTTGGAGTCCAGCCAACAGTGGTGGTACGTGAAGGAGAGATTGCCGAACTCTATTTAACCCAGCTTCACGTAATGATCGGCAAAATATTGTCCCAATATTCGGGGTTACTGTTCTCTGTTGCCAGAGCAGGCAGCATGAGTGCACAACCCTTTTGAATATGTTGTCGTTTTGTCTGGCATCCCACTACAACCGAGCCGTTTTAATTGATTTTTTTGTTATAATTCGTAAGTCATTAGGTTCTAACGACCAGTAGATTTCATGGGTACTGTTAAGACGAAAGAGCGCTGTTTTTCTTGTGTTTGAATTTTATGTGCACGAAACCTGTTCTGAACGACCGGCGATGTTGGTTGAATGAGCGGACTCGATCTTTCAAGTCTGCAAGCGATAAAAGACCATTCTACGTCTTCAAAACAGGATCGAGACAATAAAGACTGCTTTAAATGGGGGATCTCGTAATTAGAAAATATCTCCTTGGAATATACCTGGAATGGTCGGCCAAGTACCTTGAATGCTATGTATGGGCAGGCTTACTTACGAATTTTTCTTTTTGTTGACTCAAGAGTCGAAAAACACCAGGGGACATTGGGCTTCCTGTGGAATTTACCAAACACAATCTCTAGAAGACTGAGCTTGACAAAACCCCTGAACATTCTATGTAATATATCAGTGCCCAAAATGATAGGCTGCAAGGAAGGAGATGTCAGAGGGCGAACTCTAATTAACGCGATTCTGCTCGAAATAACGGAGAAATGGGAATGGCTAGGACATGTAATCCTAAGGAAAGATAACAGATGGTCCCTAAAGGTGAACGACTGGATTTCAAGGAACGAAAACCATGACATGGGGCGGCAGAAAAGTAGGTGGTTTATGATATTAACAAGTTTGTGGGGATTAGTTGAAGGTAGCTGATACAGGACCGGGCTGATTGGAGGGATATGTGAGAGGCGTTTGCCTTGGTGTGAACGTAGTCAGACTTGTGATGATGTATGCATGATATTTCATATTTGCCCGAGCCCTGACAATGAGTAGCGCTGGGATGCATGTACCTGTTTTATGCCTTCATAATCACGTGTTAAACCGATTGCCCGTCGCTCAAGCCTTTAGCGAACATTTGAAGAGAGATGCGTGTGTGTTACACCTTGGAAACCGCGCATCTCATGTGCAGCTCCTCGCGTTTCTTCCATCATCACTTGTGTCTTCATTACATCCATTTTTTCTTCCCCTTTACATCTCTCAGTGTGCATTAGTAGACCATATACACGTTTTGGGGCTACCTACCACTGCTCCTATCGCCCATTTAAGATTCCTCTTCCCGGCCACCGGATGGCCAGCCTCCAGAAAGCTTCCTTCCGGGACACTAAGGAGGACTAAATCTCCTGTTGGTGGGCGGCAATTTCGTTATCGGACATCTACTGCACAGTGTTCGTCACTGTTTGTGAGCCTTCGAGCGAATGCAGTCCCGGTGCCGAGTAAGGACAAAGCTAAGTTATCGCGCGCATAATAGACGCGCAAAGAACAATCTCAAATTCTGAGCACGTCCCTGCGCAACTTGACTCGTCGCTCTGCGGCCTGCGTGCAAAGCGTGCCCACGTCAAAATTGCTCGTAGGTAGTTAGAGCGCGTTAGATCGTTCTGTTGTTCCACTCGCCCCCTATACACCGCTTCGATTGTATCGTGCCCGCATTCTGTAGACGCCCAGCGTGCGGGCTCGAACTTTATCTGAGCGGCGCTTTTTAACTCCGCCTCATGACTTCACCCAGCGGGCAGCGATTTGATATTCCGCTATCTCAGGCAGTGGTTGCGATGTCTGCAGATGAACAACGGACCGAATGCAAGCCGATTCCCATAGGCAGGTGTTGAGGCACACTACTTAATGCTCTCTCTATTGAGATGTCGGGGTCGAGCACGATCGCGCAGGTCGCATAGTAATCATGATGGGAGGGCGACTTTTAAATTGATGCATGGAGACCTTGTGCAACTATGAGCGTAGAGCACGTAAGCGTAGGATTAGGACGGCAGGAGCACTTTAGCTCGGCTAGCGCCCGTAAGCTCATATTGTGATAACTCCGCATCCTTTAATCAGGATGTCTCACCCAGAGTCCCGTACTCAGCCACTCTTGCTCTTCTTTTTATTTACCTTTAAAATGTTATTGGGTTGTGCTTTCGAATCGTCTTTCTCATGTATTGGTGTTCCTGTGAATATTTTGTGTTACTTCTACCCACACCACGACACTGAAAGAGTGTGGAACGTTTGCGTTGCTTTCACTTCGGCTCTATTTGTGCGCAAAGCGAGTGTCATACAGCGTGGCTATCAGCGGGTAATTGTACAGTAAACTTTTGTTTCACTATTCATTACACTCGGTAAATAGTGCATAGGGAGCCGTAGGTTTATTTCAAGATCTAATTCAGGCTTTGTTCACGTCTTCTTCGCAGAAATAGGCACCACGAAAGCGCTGATAATGTTGATAATCCCAGATTTACACAGTTGGAAAAATGAATCGCAGCATGCTGTGTAAAAACTTTCTCATCTCAAATATTTCCGTAGATGTGCAGTCTTTAATGTAGTGATAAAATGCGCTTTTTTCTACTCCTGGTCGTCTGTATTTCATAATGCTGGTTCTCTCCTTTGCAACAAAAAATAATGTTTAAAAATAATTGATACTCTAGAAGGCTCAGTTTGTCATATCAGCGGAGGTTTTCAGTCTTTCTTACTAGTAATTAAACTAACGTAATTGGATGAAGTACCACAGCGCGAGCTGACTGCGTCGCGTTGCCAACAAATGGCATAATTTTCTACCAACGCACCTTCTGAGAACACTAGCTTCTTGCTTCCTCGTAAATGGCGTTCAGAGCTACTGGTAATGCAGTTTTGGCCTTTCAGGCATTCCATTTCACACATGATTCGTTCACTGCAGTCTACCATCCCTACTACTCTTTAATCTCGAGGCTACAGCTCCTGCTCCTCTGTTCTTCAGCCGCAATCCTGACGAAACGCTACCGACGAAACGATTTGCCCCGCAACAGCTCAATTAGAGGAATCGCCATGCCATCGGCCGCCAACAACACAATGCTTCATTACACGTGATCCGTTTCGTGAAGCCACTTCACGCTGCATGCAATGAGGCCTGCCACGGACCACACACCGTAGCCGCCTCGTGCCCATTGTCTCGTCGCGCGCGAGACCACTCGAGCATCCCGCAGAAGTCGTTGGATCTAATAGGCGTGATGGGGAAGCGAAGACCGAACGCTTGAAACACGTTGCGCGCGCGCGCGCGCAATAGCGATCTGTCTGTTGAACTCTCACCTCGTGTAGCTTAAATGACGCGTGCGAAGGAGTTGAACGAGGACCTTTTTTTTCGCTTCGTTCTTTTTTTCTTCCCTTGCCTACCATTCCCTTCACTCGTTTCTATTGCGTTGTTATTTTTTCGACGTGAAGCTTGGGGTTAAAGAAATGCGTTGTGGAAGTCATCTGGCGCGGCCTACTCAAGAGAATGAAGACAAGGTCCTGCCCCTGTGCTGGCGGTTGTACAGATAGCGGCGAAAGAACCCAATTATCTCGCAGGCAGAAAGTGTCAAGCCCTTTGGCACCTCGGTACCATTAGCCTCGTCTCCCTCCGCGTAGCCTTCCACCGTCCAAGTGGTGTCGCAGTGCAAGGCTAAGGTAATTTGTTCCAACCAATTGCTTCTTGCGACGCTCAGGGCTTTGGAAGATTGCACCTCGAGGAGAGTAATTTAATTTAGGTTTGCTGTACCTTTCCTTGTGTCTTTTACACCTGCTCAGTGCAAGTGAAAACCGGCCTTCACACACTCTTCAGATAACGCTGTCTTAGTTTATTAGTTCACTGCCTGGATATGGGATGTAACACAGGCGACCAGACGCTATAGATATGAAACGGTTTACATGCATTAGAAATGTGGAAGGTGTCGTAGGTTCTTGGGCTAGTTCATTTATAAACAGTGATACATTTTAATAATTTCTTTAACCACTTCATCGCGGGCTGTTCTGCCCGTGAATATATTCCGGATTTTATTTGGTCTCCAACCTTGCGCTCTATGAAGCACGCATAATACAAGACCGATACATGCCAACTGGCAATGCCCAAAAACAAGATAAGAATGGTTCTCACCCTTAGAAGCCGACAGGGGCTTGGTCGCTAAGCGCACGAGCTGTGAAAATGACAGTGCGCTGAAACTCTCGCTCTGTGCTAGAAAAACTTCTAATGATAGCCTCTTTGATTCGTGTATTTCTTGATCTCCTACAAAACGACCACCATGCCAACCGTTAAACTGGCACTCTCACGGGCTTGTTTCTAAGAAAAAACAAAACGGCTCGTTGATCATTTTCAGCCTTCGAATTTTTGCAGTCTACGAGAAGTCTCGTATTGACCTGTGTTTTCAAGAGTCCCCTTGCAGGGCTCGTACACCAATTCTTTAGGCTGTTTATTTTAGGCAGAGACTAGACACCGAAATTTAATTTTGAAAGAACTGGTCAGCCGGCGATAAAGAACCAGACTTCACAAAATAAAAACAATAAAGAAAACGTCGTCAATAATATGATACAGTGTAATGTACATGAAAGGGCATTTCCAATGGCATCGAAGCGCGTGTACATAGCTGAATATACGGCAATTTCCCACGGGTGAATTTCCTGAGCTCGTCAGTCAACGTGACTCAGTCGCCTGCTATCATAATTGCCTTTTCCTGATACACATTCTGACAGTTCAGCATACCCTCGGATGCACCTTCCGTACTCTGTTGACGGTTTCCTCGCTTTCCCTCGAGTACCTTCGACAACTGCAGAGCAGAAACCTTGTGAAAATATTTTGCGCTTCATATATGAAGAACTATATATCAAGCCATTTCTTGATCACCTAAGAGAGTGTCGCCGCTGAACCCCAGTCCACTTCCAGCGCCCATGTGTATCTACCTCGCTATCATCCTCCAAAGTCGTCGTTCATGGTACATGTGAGAACGTGCCTATCACTACACCCGCAGCATCTGAGATCTTCCTCCTTGGACAGCCATAATCACCCAGCAGAGGATGCATCGTTCACGGAGTCCAGTGCCATATAATTTTCTCAACGGCACATTGAGATTCGGCGCCCCGCGGGCCGTTTATCGCAAACCGTTCTCATCGATGCTGGTGCTGCCACTGCCCTGCAATCAGCTCGCACCCAGAGGTTAGCGAGGTTCACAGCGTTCGCCGATATGTTAATACCCGAAGACAGCCACCATCCTGCAGCTTCGCTTTATTCAGGTCAGGCTCCCATCGTTTTCCTCTTGTTGCTTCTTCGTCACAGAATGTCTTACTGATCACACTTACGGCTGCAGCACCCAAATCGGGCCTGAAATAGCGAGAACAAAAATCCTACATCTCGAATCCGGAGCCCCTGCTACGAACGTCTTTATTCGCAGCCACAATTTGACATCCGCTGTGAAGAGTGACCCAGATAGGGTTCTTTCCGGCTGTTCGTAATGCTGCGACCTTTTGTTTTTTCCGTGTCACTCTTTCCACGGACCCCTGCCCTTTCTTTCTGGAGGACATTTTGCTGCGTTCTTGTAGTGCGAGCAATCTCCTACTCCTGCATTCGTTGCCGTCAAGCGAAGGCGGCTTGACTGCTGACAGGTTAGTTGTTGGAAGGTTGCAATAATAATAGCGAGTTTGGGAGGAGTTTGATGACCAGTTGGAATTGGCGAGTGTGCCCAAGGAAGCTTGGCACCTCAATCGCTGTGCTGATAACGAAGTCTCTAATATCACTGTTCTATCTCCAAGGTGCAGATCCAGCATGTTGGTATTTGTGCGTCTATAGCTGAAGTGAAACTTTGCGTCGGGAAAAACGGGGACACTTTCCAGAGCCTCAATTGCTTTCCAAAACTCAGAACCCCAGAGCAAAAGGCATAATCATGGCTTTGCGAAAAAAACAGGCTTAAGCGACTGCATTCATGAATTCTACAAGACAAATTCTTAATTAAAAATGTCGGGATGTTAATTTAGCAGCTGTGTCAGTATGCATGAGCACTCTTAATTTAATCGGGCCTGGCTATGGAAGTGAGTGAGTGAGTGAGTGAGTGAGTGAGTGAGTGAGTGAGTGAGT